>BQNB010024062.1:5198-61138 GCA_026074375.1 Tanacetum coccineum
AGTGGAGGTGTTTCCTGGATCAGTTTTATCCATTTTTAGGTGGAAAATTTGAATTCAAAATATTTATTTTAAATAAAACATTTCTTATAAATACAAAAATATTTTTTGTAAGTTTTAAAAATGTTTGTTACATTTTATAAAAATGCAAGGTTTAGGAAAAATAAAAAATTCTTTTGATCACAAATAAATTAAACATTTATTTATTCATACCTTGAAGTGATTAATTTTCGAAATGAAAATTTACGACTAATTACTTGTTTACGTTTAATTTTACATAGAGCGTTTTTACATTTTGTGATTATCAAAACGTAGAGAAGTCAAAAAATATCAATAACGTTTTTAGGCATTATTTCTATCAACAATATGTCCAAAAATGAATCATAATTATATTGATTTTAGATTATAAAACTATTATTTATCTCTTATATTGATCATGATCATATTATTCATATATATTTTTTGGCCTCGAACGACTAGAACGTGATGATGTAATTACAAAAGTTTGGATATAAATATGAAAGAAATATTGCTCATGTATATTTATTTGTTCATATGCATTTTTGAATTCGATTGATGAGAGAACATGTTGATTTTTTTTAAATAGAAGAATTTAAAAGTTTGAGAAGGATATTGATGTAATTTTAAAAGTGTGGGAAAGATATTGATGTAATTAAAAAAATTTGGGAAGGATATTGATGTAATTATAAAAGTTTATGAAGGATAATGACGTAATTACAAAACTGAGAAGGATATTGATGTAATATTAAACTTTCGTAAGGACATAAATGTAATTGCCCCTTATATTTATAATATAATCAGACAAGACTATAGACTCGCGAAGTTTGCGGATTGCAAACAAAAAATTACATATTATTAAGCTTAACAAATGACTCGTTAAAAAAAATAAACTTCTCATAAAATTTAGATTATAACGAAATTCATAAATTTCAAACATAATTTGTGAAAGCTTATAGTCATGTAAAATAAAATATTCACTCTATAGAGTATAGACCCGTAAAATTACTTTAAAAATTTTCAAAAACTTCCAGTTGTTTTTTCTTTCTCTTTTGGCTTAAAGTTCCTTGTTAAAGAGTAATAACAGATTCAAACATACAAACATATCATATCTTTTATACAGTAAAGGAAAACGTTAAGTGGGGTATTCGCATTTTAAAAAAAATAAATCATACTTTAATTAGTAATAATTCATTTATTTTATTTTATTTTATAAAAAATATTCAATTTAAAAACCTTAGATATTTCTTTATTTGACAAGAATTTATAAAAATTCGTTTTTTATATGTTTACTCGGAAAATTTGTGTAAAAAAGTATGATTGTCAAAAATATGACAAAAAATCTTTAGAGAAAGCGGAGTCAATCCGCCAAAAGACTAAGTGTTAAAACGAAAATTTAAACAAATAAATCCACCCTTTGAATCAAACTTCTAAAGCCCAGAACAGCCGTCTCCCACCACCTCACACAATCGATAAACAAACCCTAATTTTCTGTATATTCGTTTAATGGAATTGTTCCAAGGTATAATCCTTTATTCCTTTTATATATGCTTATATAGTTATGATTCTTCCGATTTGTAAATTAGACCTAATTTAACTTGGGGCAATTCAAGCTAAGCTAGGGATTCTGCTATAAAAGAAGTAACCCAACTGCAACAACCGGTACATATACCTATTTACTCTCGCTTTATAATTGGTCATGTTCTTAGTTCAAGATAATTTAGAAAAAAAAAGATTTTTGGTTGGATCCGGTCCACAAGCTAAAGTGAATCGATTTTCTTTATTCCAAAACACTAAATTTGAAACTAAAGTGTACATCGTTTAGATTTGTAAAACGCAACCTTAATCCTAAGTTTTGTGTTTTGTTTATGGTCAGGTAATTAGGACATAATGATTTGTCTTGATCATGTTTTCAGGTTTCTTGTGTTACACTAAGGACTTCTCTGGAAATTGGTGTCGAATCGATGACTGCAAGGTAGTCTCCTTCTCTGTGTGTTTTTACATTCCGGTCAGGGGCAAAACTTGAACATTTTTATTGGGAGGAATAAAGCAGCACGTCTTATTGCAGCTGTTGAGTGGGGTTTAGGGTGTGGTTGGGATTGTGGAAGCAAGAATAAAGAAAGTTACAAAGGGAGATGGAATTATTAGAGAAGCACAGTAAATTGTCCGAATATTAAATTGTAGAAAGAAGAAGGAAGCAGCGTTTGAAAGTAAAGATGAATAAAAAAGCTAGCCTGAAGAATAAAAGCAAAGAATAAGAAAAGTGTGAGAGAAGCATCATGCCATCAACAAATGAGAATTTACAGCCAAGTACATAAATATAGAAGTAGCCAATCAATGGCGCTGAAAGCAATCAGAGTTGAAAATGAGAAAATAATGAGAGAAAAAATAAGAAGCGCAAGCAAGTACGATGGGTAAAATGACAAATGATTCATGTAACTAAATACATATAGGTATGAAAAAGTATTACATTTATTGCTTGGCGGGTGGCGTGTTTGATGTGCTATTGTTCAATTGTTCTCATACGTGTGTATGTGGAGGTTTAAAGGTCCCCCCCCGCCTCACCCCCAGCTGAGCGACCCGTAATTCAATGGAAATTAAGCAAACATGTTCCTTTATTATATGAACACAGTTAGCTCAAACACACAAATATGGCACACATCTAATCACTGATTATTGCGAACATGTTAAAAAACACTACTAAGTAGTACAATATTTCTTTTATGTGCAAACTCAACATTAGTTTTATCAAGGTATCCGCGCCGCCGCACTTGCTGCGTCGTACGACGCTAGTCACGCTAGTACTTTTTTATAGTTTTCATTATTAGCATAGTTAGAAATTCAAAATCAATACGAGACAAATTTTATGGTGTTGTAACAATAATAATCCGTACAACATTTGAGGTGTGTCATTGGTTGAATGAGAAAATGTATCATAATGAAGATCTAACGAGTAGAAATTACCCGTGGTGCACAGAGGATGGCTGATTTGTAGACGATCGAGTAGATGATTTTGGAAACGGCTTAGTTTCCTTGATTCCAAAATTAAGTAGATAACAGAAAATGACTTGTGATGAGACCTCATACACTTTAAACTAGATTATTAACTTGAAGATTAGCAGATATATAGTTTAAGCAGAGAGAAAGTCTGATATAAAGCAGAAGAAGGCTCGAAATATCTAGGTTCAAAAAATGTGATGATTTCAGAGCCATTATATGACTGATACAGATTGAGTATCAACAGCTAAGATTGGAATAAGAAGGAGTGTAAATAATTATAAGCTGTATCAAATTGGGGCGGATGTGATTGACAGGACAGATATGGATTCGTGGTGTTTTGACTGATGACGCTCTGTTTTTCGTCCGATCGAAACTGCATAACATAAAGTTGTTAATGTATTTCTAGTAAGATGATCGAAAGATAATTTTCAGAAAATCGCTTAAAGTCAAGAAAAGTATAGGTCTCCTATGCGCGTGGTTGGAGGTGTACTGGCTATGAGAGGGATGAAAATCAAAATTACTTCCATGGCATCTATCAAATAAAGGATAAGAGCTTGCAGCTTAGCGATTCGGGGCATCTGGCGTGATGGATTTTGGGAAACAGATACCAGTATGATTCAAATGTACGCTTTTTTTTTATAACCACTTTTGACTTCTCGAATTTTGATAAGAACCTGCCTATCATCAGAGTTTTAATTAAGTTTGAGTTTATCTAAGACAGTTTGGCCACTCCAACAGTACATAATTGATGATTTAGACGAGAGAGTGTGCACTTATTCGCGCGATATCATTTGACCGATTGAAAGTGATGCAATTTGACTGGGCCCTGTTGTTGCGAAGCTGTGTGGTGATAAATTAAATCTCGCGGCGCCCGATGGCTTCACCTATATGAGATTATTTAAGAACATCTTGGGATTGTATGGTGTCTGACACTTTTTTGTGTACAGAGCTAGCGCCGACAGCGCTGCTTTGAATATTTCTTCGTTAAACAGACTCTTTTCGCAAAAGGATGGTAATGCGGTTACTTTTGTCTAGCTCTATTTCCATAGTACTAGGGTAGTCGCATAGATGTCTGTTCAATGATTTATCCGGGGGTTAGGCTGTTATGGACCGTGTCCGATAGTTTGATTGGGTATGTGTGATACAAAGTGGTACCAAGAAGGTACTTGCGAATTAGATTAGATATCCTGGCATCAGATGCGGATCTCATCTGCCTGATACCCTAAAACTCCGCTTATTGTTTGTCTGTGAGACAAATTTTTTGTATGGCCACGGCTATTAGCTTTGATTGAATTCTCCTATGGGATGTAAAGATAAATGAAACAAAAAGGCGATATGTTGCATTTAGAGTCAGAATTTCAGCCAAAGATACAGTACTTCGGTTCGTTGGGATGCATTTACTTATTTAGAAGTTACTTAGAGGCAGTTGGTTTTGCTTGCGAAGGTGGCTTTGTGTAGCATTGGGATATGGGACGCTATAGCTCTTATCTAGCTTATACGGCTTTCTTAGTTATTGATTATATGGATGTTCCTTCTAGAAAGAGTTATTCTTGTCATCGGGGCGGTTCTCAACGGTACAGGAGATCAATCTTTGCTCCATTTAAGGCTCATTATAGCTTTTTTTCGCATGCGACTACTCTTACCATTTATCTTTCAAACCGAGGTGGTAGACGAGGGCTTGTTCCAAACGGTATTCAAGTTACAAAGGAGTCGCTTGTAGTTCCTGTATCTCACCTCTTTTATGCTAGACGACGCTTATGTTTATTGGAGAATGGTTCCCAATGTAAATATTTGTAGTGGTATTTCATCATTTTAAAGAGCTTCTTTCTGCTTCTGAGATTCAAATAAATATCTTAAAAGTCAACTGTATGGGGTTGTGTGCGTTTTCAGTGGTCACCAGTGTTTAGAGCTAGGCGCAGCCTCTGATAGGTTGTAGATCTATTATGAGAACACAAATCCTGCCATATCTTAGGCGTTATGGTGGGAGAATATGTCTTCTACGTATTAGGCTTTGGGGTTGACGTATATTCTTAAGCTTAGATCTGCACAGTCCATAAGGGAAGGTGAAAAACTCTCCGCTATCTAGGCGTTATGGTGGGAGAATACTCTTCTCGTATTAAGGCTTGGGATGACGTTATTCTTAAGCTTAGATCTCGCCTCTCTAAGTGGAAGGTGAAAACCCTTTCGATAGGCGGTCGTCTAACTCTCTTGAAATCCGTTCTTGGGGCATCGCCGATTTATAATATGTCCATTTTTAAAGTCCCTACAGGTGTCTTGAAGGTTATGGAGTCTATCCGCAGCCGGTTTTTTAATGGTGCGGACCAGTCGGAAAAAAAAGTTACATGGGTCGCTTGGAATAAGGTTTTAGCTTCAAAAAAACATGGTGGTTTAGGAGTCTCGAGTTTTTTTGCCCTTAACCGTGCCCTCCTTCTCAAATGGGTTTGGCGTTTTGTATCCCAAGATGGCTCGTTATGGTATAAAGTCATTCGTGCGCTTTATGGTTCTTCGGTGGAAACTCACTCGACTAGTCTATCCTCTAACTGGTGTTCAATAATGAGGGAAGTCAATAAGTTAAAAGGGAAAGGTTTTGATTTCTGGTCGCATTGTAAAAAACGCATTGGTAATGGTGATGATTCGAGATTCTGGTTCGATTGTTGGATCGGAGACGTTCCTCTTCGTGTCAAATTTCCTCGCTTGTTCGCATTGGACCTGAACAAAGAAGCCTCGGTGGCTGTTAAGCTTAGTGCTCCGATAGATATTTCGTTCCGTAGAAATGCTCGGGGTGGTATCGAAGAACATCTGTTGGCTGATTTGACTTCTTTGATGGATTCGGTGACTTTATCGAATTCAGGTGATCGATGGGTTTGTGATTTGGTTAGCGATGGTAACTTCCGGGTTAAGGAGATTCGTAACTACATTGATGATCTTTTCCTTCCGCATCAAGCTGCCCAGACTAGATGGATCAAATACATCCCTATTAAGGTTAACATCTTCGCTTGGCGAGCTCGGCAAGATTGTTTACCGACTCGAGTTAATCTGATTCGCAGAGGCATCACTATTGAGTCGTCTCTTTGTCCGGTTTGTTCAGTCTGCGAGGAAGATGTTTGCCACATCTTCTTCCGTTGTGATTTGGCTCAGCTTGTTCTTCGTCGCATATGCAGATGGTGGGGCTTAGATCCTCATGACTGGTCATCGTTCCAAGAGTGGCAGTCTTGGATTCTTTCGATTCAGTTCTCCTCTAAGGTCAAAGCTATGTTGGAGGGAGTGTTCTTCGTATCTTGGTGGTTTATCTGGAACTTTAGGAATCGGATCATTTTTGAAGAATCTCCTCCAAGACGTTCGGAAATTTTTGATGCTATAGTTTTTTGTGCTTTCAATTGGTGTAAAAGTCGTTGTCATACGACGTTTTCTTGGGACGATTGGTTAAAAAATCCCCAATTTATTTCCTTGTAATTGTTTTCTAGCTCCTTGCTAGTTTAATAAATTTTTGCCGTTCAAAAAAAAAAAAAAAAAAAAAAATAAGACTATGACCGGTAGCTAGTCAAATAAGCAAAAACGCTTAAAAATGCACTTGTCATGAAAATAGTAAATGTTTTTTTTATTAGTGGGTTGAAATGTATCGATCCATCCATAGATTGATTGTGATTCATGTGTTTTTAGATTGGACAAACAGCCGGGATGGCAACGTCGAAACATACAGTAGTGATGTATCATTACCCGTGTCCGGATGGGGCTTTTGCTGCTTTGGCTGCTCATATTTACTTCTCTGCTGCCTCGCTTCCAGTTCGCTTCTTTCCCAACAATGTTTATTCCCCTATCAAGTAATCTCTCTCTCTCTCTGTCAGTTGTGATATGCAATTTGACGGTCTCCATTTGTTGCACTCAATCAAGTAATGCATCCAACTTTGTTTTTTATTTCCCTTGTATCAAACGGTTGCTATAGTTTTCAACACAAGCGATCAAATTGCATCTCCTTATATACTTCTCAAAATTGTTGATGTTGCATTGTTAGTTTCGACTCTAGCAAAAATGTTAGTTATATTATTTAGCAAAAATGGAAGTTATATTATTCACTGGTACAGGTGAGGTACATTAGTATTTAAAGCTTTACGAGCCAAAAGCCTCCAGTATTTTGTTTAGCAAGGATTTATAAAGTCCAATGACCAAAGTAGAACTGAGTGAAACTTAACTTTGGTATTTACAGGAAATTGCTTTGCTTTAAGATGGGGATGATGATTTTTAATTATTTTTAGTGATGAAATAATCAAATTAGGGGATAAGCGAGTAAGGCAATACGTTAGAAAAGTGGTTATTAGAATAAACGAGAAGGTATACTATCCGCGCGTTGCGGCGGGGCTTGCTTTGTATTAAAACAGTTTCGGCTTGATAGTAGTGTGTTTTTTCTATCTATTTAATTTTAGTTCATATTTTTATAAAATCATGTTGTGTTTTTTCTATCTATTTTATTTTAGTTCATATTTTTATAAAATCGTGTCTATTTGAGAAGCATTGCAATACTTGACTCGTTTTGTTCGCAATTCGAAAATCTTTCCGCGGGTATTTTTTGATCTGAATAATCGGTAGATATGTGTTACTCCCTCCGTCCCAAAATTATTGTCTCCAGACAAAAAACACACAGTTTAAAAAAAATGCATTTATTACTGTTTTCTCTTTCTAACTTTTTTACAGAATGACAGTTTTGCCCTTAGCTAATTAATTAAAGTCTTCTTTTAAGTTTGTAATAATAATTTTAAACAAGGGTAATATGGTAAACTCGATCAAAGTTCCCTATCTATTTTTAGTAGTGGACAATTAAATTGGGACATCTCAAAAAAGAAACGTGGACAATAAAAATGGGACGGAGGGAGTATATATTTGACAAATAAAGTTTATTATATAAAAAGTCGTAAATAGTTAAAAGTTGATTGTCCGTTTTGTAATTTTTTTTCCCATTTTAGGCCGGTGGATATTTTTTTTTTACTTTGGGCCTGTTTTTCGCAATTCGAAAATCTTTTCGCGGGTATTTTTTGATCTGAATGAATCGGTAGATATGTGTTATATATTTGATAAATAAAGTTTATTATATAAAAAGTCGTAAATAGTTAAAAGTTGAGGGTCCGTTTTGTAAAGTTTTTTTTTTCCATTTTGGGCCGGTGGGGTTTTTTTTTGTAATTTTTTTTCCATTTTAGGCCGGTGGATTTTTTTTTTACTTTGGGCCAGATTTTCGCAATTCGAAAATCTTTTCGCGAGTATTTTTTGATCTGAATTAATCGGTAGATATGTGTTATATATTTGATAAATAAAGTTTATTATATAAAAAGTCGTAAATAGTTAAAAGTTGAGGGGCCGTTTTGTAAATTTTTATATTTTTTTTCATTTTGGGCCGGTGGGGTTTTTTTTTACGTTGGGCCAGATTTTGGGCTAATGTTTTGGCCCAAGTTTTTAGCACCGTTTAGGAGGGGCACTGTTTCACCATGATTAGTATATAGGTAAATACTTTACTAATTATCCTTGACTTTAATTACTGCACTATATTATCTGAATTTGGATTTGGTTTTTAAGATGCAATTATCAACATATTTTCAGAGTTGAAGAGCTTCCTTTTGATCAAATTGGTGATGCTTATCTCCTTGATTTTGTTGGACCACCGAGTTTTGTTCAGCAGCTCTCTCCTAAAGTTGACGGGTTTGTTCTTTTTCTACCTTTATTCTCGGCATACCATTGTTTAATTCTAGGGTTAATTAATTGAAAATGTATTATACTTGTCACCTTTTGTTATTGTGTGTATCGAACTTTCTTTTTCTTATTGTGTGTACTGAATTTTTAAATTTCGATTTTTTTGTGTATTTTTGCCACTATTCTACCATGTAAAATGACCATTTTACCCTGCGAAATTTGAAAAAAGTAACGGTAAAATGGTCACAAATACACACAAAAGTCGGAATTTGAAAGTTCAGTACACACAATAAGAAAAAAAAAGTTCGATATACACAATAACAAAAAGTGACAAGTATAATACATTTTCAAGTAATTAACCCTTAAGTCTAGCGCAGATATTTATGATATACTAGGAGCATATACACTACAAGGAAAATGTTCATGGTATAAGAGGAAAATGACAGACGTCCATGTTAGTTTTAAACTATAAGGAGTCTATGATTGGGTCCAGGAAAGGGTCTTGACGGGCCTCACGTATAGAAAATGCTTAACCATGGGACCCAAATTCCATTGTTTTGGCCTTTTGGGCTCTGTTCTGAACTTTTCCACGTTGAGAGTTTTTCTTCTCATTTTTTGTTTGTTCTGTTTTTAAGTTTAAAATGTGGGATACCTATGGATCATGAAAGTAATCAGTAATATACTATGTTTCCTATTAAAGTGCATTTTCTACCTTTTTCTATTACGTATCGATTATAATTTATAAATCTATTTGCATCACATAGATGTCCCTTCCCACCCCCTTCAAAGTCGTGGAGGCGTTATGCATTTGATCGGAAGTTTTCCTGTAATGAAAATATACCTACTACTATACTAGCCATTATACGTATATATAGCAATCCGAATGATATGGTTAACATTATTTCTAACACCAAAAAAGATCACCTCAAAACAGCTATTTGACGCTCAATAATCGATTCGTGAGTTATGATTTAATATATGATATTTTCAATCGCAATATCCATAAAAAACCACAATAATGTCAACAAAGTCACATCTATCAGTGGGCCACTACATAAAATAAAAAACACATACACAATAACGTTCACAATAGTAACGAATCAATAACCTAACGCATCAATCATACCGTAGCGCGTATTCACATCAATCAGTACACCTATAACACGAAGCATATTCGTAATCAAACACATCTATCATAAGCACAATCGCAGCTCTAAACATCAACAACTTACAAACCTAACTTATCCTTGTAGATTCTATCAAAACTACACTACAACATCACAATAACGCAAAATAAACAAATAAATAGAATTAAATCTACCGAATTGCATGTTAATCCGTCAGCCCTAACGAATTGAGTGACGATCTACAGTGAGCTTCAATTAAATCTACAGTGAGCTTCAATTGAATGAGTGTGTGAGACTGACGATCGAATTTGGGGAACATAACGAATTGAGTAAGTGTGTGTGAGAGTGACGATGGAATTTGGGGAAACTGGGGTGATGCGTATGAAAAAGGGGAAAGTCTGATATAGTAACAAAATTGCCTCTAATCTTAGTAAAGTTTTTTCATAAATATTTTATTAAAAAATTTAGTAAAACCAAAAGTTTTAATGACTTTGTAAAAAAACAAGTATTGTTGTAACATCCCGCTTCGATAAAGAGACCAAGAGTCACGTTAGGGTGTCATATTAGAACATATATAAAAGCAAGCGGAAGACTTTATTAATTTAAAATATCAAGTCATGAAACAAAATGACCTCCAAAAGTATTAAACTTCCAACAAATTCTAAATAAAAGAAATCTTTAAACGAAAGGGTCTTAAACATAAATCCAAAACAATAGGGAAACTACTAAGGGTTGGTCCTCTAGAAGCTTCCTACACTCATCACTCATATCCCAGCTTCCCGCTTAGTACCTGTTACAGGAAAACAAAATGCGGCTGAGCTAACGCTCAGTAAACAGATATAATAACAACAACGGTAATAAGATAAAAGAATGAACAAATGCTCCGAGAACCTGCTGAACAAATGTTATACATATATAAAGCCGAATAATTAAGAATTAAGGATAACAAAGGAGTGCCTACGAGCTTAACAAATGTCTAAACATGATACATGAATAGACCCTAAACAGATATAATCAAATAGTCACATAATCAAATGTACACATGTATGCATTCCCTGATGTACCAAATGTGATATGGGGTGTATTGCACACACACAACCATTCACCTGAACTGAACGGAACAAAGTACCTAGGATGCATCCATACGCTCCCTGCAAAACAAAGTCATATCCATATACACAAGTACAATGACGAGTATACATACATATGTAAGCTAATAATAATTAAAGGCCATCATTCAAAAGGGAACGTTATAGACCAATCACACCGCCACAGATAGTGTCATGCCATTGGTGCATCAATGACATGGTCATGGTACCTCCATGACTAGTTCAAATAGATCGAGAAAAGATTTAAGCAAAAGATATAACTAAACAAGTTACCAATAATCCAATCAAGATAACGAATCTAATATCATACGAAATATTCAAACAAGGATAAAAGGAATCACGAATACGATTATCAACGAATATTAAAGGAAATCATAAGAACGGATAGCAAATCAAATAGAGTATCAAATGAATATCAAATGAATCAAGTAGCTAAACAAATGAGAATCAAGTCATGAGATGTCCTTACTAAAATGACGGAATATCTGTACTTTAACAAACAAGCAACAGAGAGAACGAACACGAAGACAAAAGATCAAAACCTCTTCACCGAATCTACATAAATCCATGATTACATATTATTATCTATCTTATTTCATAAGTTTATTACTTAATCTTACAATTTAAACCACTTAAGGTAACTAAATTAGGGTTTTCCAAATTTCCAGAATCTGCCAATATTTTTAAGCAAGTTTCCCGATGTTAAAGTCCCATTAAACGAGCTCCTAAAAATATACCAAAAATTACAGAGGTTCCCACACGTGTCTAGTATGTCTATGAATTTTGGTGGATTTTATTTCCATGTTTAAATACCCTTACAACCCTTGTTACCAAAACTGACCCCAAAAGTGACTTGACAGAACCTTCAAAAAGTTGACGCGTAATTTCCCTACTTAGACAACTCATAAAAATCTCAAAAAAATCATGGACGTAGCTAATATCATGTAGTTTTACCAGTTAGAAAATTATAGTCTATCTACTTACGGTTTTCGAAATAAAAATCAAACACTACAACTGAAATTTTCGGGCAGAATCTGCAGTTTTGACACTTAATCTTATAAAAATTAAAAATCTACCTTCCCGACCTCCAATGGACATGAGTCTGGATTTTCCAGAAACTGGACTCATTTAATTTAACTTTAGGCTCAAGAATCATGTCAAAACACATTTTTATCACCGAGTTATACCGCAATGAACACGACCCAAAATTCTGGACAGGAACACTAAGACCTATAAACCCTAATTCTTAACAATCCTTTTCATCAAAACATGTCCTAGGGTTTCTAATCTTGTAGGTTTTCATTAAAACATCATTAATGATTATCTAGGGTTTCTTAACATGTTTTTATGCCATATTAATTAGATTAAACCCTATACAAATTAACAAGATCATCAACACATGTTTCCCCCTTTTTACCACTTTATGATTTTATGTAAAACTCATGTATGAATCATGGAACACAAAAATTAATCAAAGAGAACATTGAATACCTATGGAATGATGGAGGATTACAAGAACAAGAACACCAATGGAATGAGAGAAATAAACCACACACAAACACCAAGGCTCGAATAATCAACCGAATTCACCAACACCTTCTAAGGATGAACACAAGCTTTTTATAATAATTTTTTTGAGAGAGAATGATGAGGGAGAAAGAAGAGATCACGTTTTATATAGGAGAGGAGAGGGGGGACAAAAAATTTCTTTTCTTTTAGAAGATTACAAAAAATTTGATCTAATCTCTTTACACCTAATACTTAAAATAGGATTTGTAAAAAGAAAACAAAATAATTTCTAAATATATAGGGGGGAGGGGCGGCCATGGTTTATTTAGATTAGGAACATATATGTATTTTTTTTAAACAATAATTATCTAAGGTTATGCATTTATAGTACACAAATAATTATAGCCCAAGGTTTTAATGACAAATACTTATTATTCAAACTTAGGTTATATTCAAAATGTTGAAATAAAAATGTAAACCATATTTTTGGGTTTTACAATTGTATTTACATTTTTTAATAAGTAAAGACACTAACGCAGACTGGACCGAGAAACTGAACTGAATCGGACCAAACATATTTTCCGTCTTCGGACCAAACATATTTTCCGAGAAAAACTTCATTCATAACCTTTTCATGCACCAACATACACGTGGAATTTTTTCAGAATTTTTTGAAAACTTTTAAAAAAAAAAATTATCCTTCTCACGAATATTTGACTTTTTATTTGACCTTTATCCTATATATATAGAGTAGGGATCCAGTGAGAAGTAAATTAAAATAAGAAGTGGTGAGAAGTGACTAAAATCACATATTTGAGATGCAACGACTTGCATTAGATGCATTTCTATTCATTTAGTGCCATCATTAGATTCGAACTGTTAACTTGATGTGTAGACGTGCAAACTTGATTTTGATGATTTCGGCACATGCAGAGGAACAAAAAAATAAAATGCATCTAATATACGTATATGCATCTGATTAAAAGCTAGAAAACACATTATGATGCGTTATAATGCATCTAAGATTATAGAGATGCATCTAATTTAAGTCGGTGCATCTCGGATATGCGGTTATAGTTACTTCTTATCCTTCTTATTTTAAGAAAACTTCTTATTTGATCCTAACTCTATATATATATATATATATATATATATATATATATATATATATATATATATATATATATATATATATATCTATATATATAATCACCTTTTTGTCAGGAAACTTAAAGAACCACTTTAGACCAATAGGATTTTATTATTAATAAATGTTTTTTCTTAATTCAAAATGGTATATATAGTCAAAACACATTTTAATTTTTCTTTTTTGCCATTTTTTAATTAAAAATCGTTTTTTTAAAACCCTTAAATTTTTAGAATTTTTTTCTTTTTGATTTTATATTTTTTCAGTATATATGTTTTCAGATTAAAAAAACCGAGTCCATATGCGTTTTTCTTAAATACCGTAAATTTTATATGTTTTTGGCGAACATTTTTTTGCTTGAAATGGTAATTGCATATTTGTTTGTATTCCTTAAAAGGGTCATTGCACATATGTTTCTAGCGTACATTCTCTAATCATTGAAATTTTGTAACAAAAAAAAATATCATGTAACCTTTAAATTTATAACAAATCAACAACATAAATATCAAATACAAATTTTGATATTGAATAAAATGCAATTCAAAAACAAAAGTATTATCAAATTCATTAGAACATATATGCACGTCTTCCAAAAACATGTGTGAACGCCCTCTAAAAACATATGTGCGCGCTACGTCTTTTCATCAAATTTATTAAAACATACCTGCACGGTGCACTTGTGTCTTTACATCTTTACCTGAAATTACAAACATTTTTTTATTATTATGAACACTAGCAAACACATATGCACAATCTAAACACATACTCACAAGTTAAAACATATATATACATATTTCTTTTATGTCAAACCAACATTAGTTATAAGGTATCCGCCGCCGCATTGCGCGTCGACGGCTAGTACTTTTTAATGTTTCATTTCCATAGTTAGAAAATTCAAAATTCAATACGAACAAATTTTTGGGTTGACACAATAAATATCCGTACACAATGAAGGTGTGTCATGATGAATGAGACTTGATCATAAATGAAGATAACGAGTAAGAAATCTACCCGTGCGTCGCAGCGAGGCTGATTTGTAACCGACGTGAAAGATTTTTGAAAACTGCTTATTTCGATCCAAAATAAGCTGATAAACAGAAATAATTGGATGACCTAAACACTTTAAACTAGTTATTAGCTTTGAAATTAGCAGATATCACTACAACATTCGATGCTTTCCCCAGCAACATTCCAACCTTTTCGCCAGCGACATGTCGCTGGGGAAAAACGCGCTAGGGAAAGGGGCTTTTGTTGTAGTGTATACAGTTAAGCAGAAAAGGTTAGCAATTCCAAACGCCCTCTAATCGTATTTGATGCTTTTGAACATGTGATATTAAGTCTAATGTTTTTTTTATTAGTGGGTTGAAATGTATCGATCCATCCATAGATTGATTGTGATTCATGTGTTTTTAGATTGGACAAACAGTCGGGATGGCAACGTCGAAACATACAGTAGTGATGTATCACTACCCGTGTCCGGATGGGGCTTTTGCTGCTTTGGCTGCTCATATTTACTTCTCTGTTGCCTCGCTTCCAGTTCGCTTCTTTCCCAACAATGTTTATTCCCCTATCAAGTAATCTCTCTCTCTCTCTCTCAGTTGTGATATGCAATTTGACGGTCTCCATTTGTTGCACTCAGTCAAGTAATGCAGCCAGCTTTGTTTTTTATTTCCCTTGTATCAAACGGTTGCTTTAGTTTTCAACACAAGCGATCAAATTGTATCTCCTTATATACTTCTCAAAATTGTTGATGTTGCATTGTTAGTTTCGACTCTAGCAAAAATGTTAGTTATATTATTTAGCAAAAATGGAAGTTATATTATTCACTGGTACAGGTGAGGTACATTAGTATTTAAAGCTTTACGAGGCAAAAGCCTCCAGTATAATAATCTTAAAGCGGGCAGTATTTTGTTTAGCAAGGATTTATAAAGACAATGACCAAAGTAGAACTGAGTGAAACTTAACTTTGGTATTTACAGGAAATTGCTTTGCTTTACGATGGGGACGATGATTTTTAATTATTTTTAGTGATGAAATAATCAAATTAGGGGATAAGCGAGTAAGGCAATACGTTAGAAAAGTGGTTATTAGAATAAACGAGAAGGTATACTATCCGCGCGTTGCGGCGGGGCTTGCTTTGTATTAAAACAGTTTCGGCTTGATAGTAGTGTGTTTTTTCTATCTATTTAATTATAGTTCATATTTTTATAAAATCGTGTCTATTTCAGAAGCATTGCAATATTTGACTCGTTTTGTTCGCAATTCAAAAATCTTTCCACGGGTATTTTTAGATCTGAATAATCGGTAGATATGTGTTACTCCCTCCGTCCCAAAATTATTGTTTCCAGACAAAAAACACACAGTTTAAAAAAAATGCATTTATTACTGCTTTCTCTTTCTTACTTTTTTACACTCCATTACCCCCTCATCCACACATCTACTTTACAAAACCCCCCAAAACACCTCTCAAACAAAGACAAATCAACCAATCAACCCAACACACACAACACCTACCCCATAATTTATATATCTAACTCCATTATCTCACAAACCGATACGTCTCTTCCCACAACTATCCTCCTCACAAATCAATTAGAATAACACAACATCTCCCCCCCAACTCACACACTTCTAACATTATTTCTCCAACACAACATCCTGTACAAAGAACCTTCAATTTCATCCCTTTCAACACCTCAACTCACACTCCCACACACCTAATCACTTATCCCCCCCAAACTCACTTCTTACCTATAATATCCAACACAATCCCACTAAAACAATTTTCCACTCCCTCAAACACCAAATACCCAAAAACCAATACTCCACCCTTATACAATCCTTAGCCATACCTAGATTGTGTCTCCACATGTCTCGCACCACTCCTTTGTTGTAACTAATGAAATCTCTCGGTTGATGATGCTTCAACCACCCTACAGTGCACCGTCTATCAAATCGCCACAGTACTAACTCCCCTTCCTCCGCAAGAGTCACTCCAACGATCAGTGCTCTCTCTCTCGAAAATGATAGATCAGAATGTCATAACCCCCCTACTCTCCCACGTTAACGATTAAACTTTTACCACTTATGTTATATAAAAAAAGTCATCATCTAACTCCTACAAACTCACAAATCACCCACCAAACCCAAACTAACCACATTTCCAATCATTGTCTAACAATAACACCCTCTTGTCAATTCACAAACATTACGAGATCTACCCAACCTCCTAAATCAATCAAACAAAGAGAAAATCAAACTAATTTATTCACCAACGCCCTTCATCATACAAACCACACCCATTAAATAACTTCCCAGACCATGTGTTTCCTACCCCCAGTCTCAATCACACCTTTCCCCTTAAAATTCTAAATCACTTACTCAATACCCCCCTCCAATTACATTTACATCAAATTCATCAACAATTAAAACACTTGCAAATAGAACCTCTGTCAGATAGTCTCCTTGTCAGTTCCTAACCCACCCAACTATACCCACAAAACCTACTCAATTGACTAAGTCCAATTCCATCCCTCCCACGCTTCCCAAACTATATTGCACATCTAATCTCAAACTATGCCATACTCCCAACTTGAAGACTCCAATACTGTGTAATATAGAGACACCCCAGTGTCTCCCAATCATGTACCGCTTTGTAATAGTGAACAACTACTCCCCTCACAGTAATTATCAAATCTCACATAAATCATTTACCTAATCTCACTTGATCCCAACTACATGACAATCTTCATCACTTCTGTTAATGTGTGTGCACACATTCATGTAAACTTCATGCATTATTATTAAACTCTCGTCTCCTGTGTTTCCTGAGATAAGATACTAAACTCCCCTCCAATGTCATCCTACTCAATGACCACACACCACTCTAAACCAGACCCCTCTAGACCCATCTCAGTCTCTCCCCGTTCAGACCCGACCCACTGACCTCACACACATAGACCCAAAAACCTCCTAAAAACCCACCACCAACTCAATCTACTGACCACGCGTCGCCCGCGTCTTGTTCTCGCCACCTCAATAAAACCCTCCACTCTAACCCACTCCCGCACAGTACCTTCCTCCCCCACTAACCCAACTCTTCACAAACTCCCAAACTAATCTCAGATTCGTAACACTAAATACACACCTTAATATATTACTCCGACATAAAATCCCAACCATCTGTCCGTGTACACTTGCCCATTGATAGAATACTCGCCTCCCATGAGAACATACCCCTGTATTCATCTGTATACTACATATCCAAAAGAGTTACAAGTCTTCTCACGCTATCTACGATACTGTACGTCTACTACAGAGTCTTCATCTTTATTTCAACTCACACTATTCACCTACCAATGATACCCACTGAAACCTTCTCTTATATGCACCTACACATTTCAACCAAGAAAACTAGTACACTTCTAAATATCCCTCGCCAATTATCTTACCCTTAATCGCAGAGACATGTGTCCTTTGTTCTTTAAATATACCTAAAACTACAAGTCATTCTCTGCTAAAACAAATTCCCCCCTCCTCCAAATTGTCCACTCTGATCACCAGAAAGAGAAGTGTCACGTCTCTCAGATAACCAGATCCACCCCCACCTCCGCATAATATACATGCTGAGTCTAACAGAAAAGATATATGATCATCAACTCACTTCTAATCAAACAATATCAAACCTCTCAATGTGTCTAAAGAGCTTAACACCCCACCTAATATATAGACAAGAGACCACCACGTGCTCTAAAAGTCAAATTGACTTACTCATAAATTAAACCCATCTGCCAGACACATCACTCACCAAAAACAAATACGTCACACAGTCATATAATAAAGTTCAGTACTGTAACAGAGCTGCGCAAACACACCAACAAAGAATATACCTAAAAATCCTCTCCACACCACCAGCTAACCCTCGCATCTACCCCCCCTCCTACCTTTGAGACTACTGTCAACATCCAACCCAGCCTGCTCCCTAAGACCAAATGTACAAAATCATCAAATGATGTCGCTCCCATGAATTGCAAATACTACCCTTGTGTGATAAAAGATAGCATCAAACAACTGTTTAGTATGATGTCACACAATGAAACTCCATCCCAGACCCACAGAGACTCTCAATCAATCAACGATACCATATAATGAATGTCAACTGAATGATTGTCTCCACTACTACACCAGTGCATGTGAGATCCAATGAATGTGACGATTGTCCTCCGGTTCACTGACTATATATAAGTGAATATACTCTATGTCAGCTATTCGCTAAATAAAATCAACAACAATTTTAATGACTTCTTTCATCAAAGTCGTCAATTGTTCTATCACAATCAGTAGAAACAAAAGTATGTGTAACATCTCTCTCATCCTCGTCAAATAAACGTAGTTGTCTACTCATACCATAACCCTCACCCTCCAAGACACCTTAAACATGGTAACCCCATCAACATCACCTATTCCACATAACATAACACACAAGAGATAGTCTGAAAAGAGAAGTAGACTTCTAATAAAATGTCCCCTTAACGTCATTATTGAATCAATCAAATCCTATGTTACGTAGTGATATTGCCGACTGATCCTCATTATCAGTATTTGAAATATATACAAGTGACCAATAATCACACCTCTCGAAAAAGATGCCACACCCGCTCTAAGCTAATCTCTCCCTATACACTAACATCCACTACTTCACAGAAAAAGTCTCACACAATATCGCATCTCTTTACTATCTCCACGACCATATAACTTTCCTAACAATTTTAATACATCCCATATAATATCATAAACTGTTCGAACACTCCACCACACGTTCCAACTAACATAGACTAACAAAATCCACCACATGTCACTTAAACAAAAGAATCATGTGTGTGTTCCCATAAGGTTGTCCATTCCCCTTTTCTATACCGCTAGTCACCAGTGTCTCCTATAACCTATTGAGATCCCTCTGCACTCTGCCCGCATAAACCCGTGCTCGCACCCCACGCTATACTCCACTCGCCCCTACCTCCACCTAGTCCCATCTGATGCTAGTACTTACTAATCTATATTGCTTGTATAACACCCCTATACTACACCTGTGTCTCTTCACCACCACCTCATACTTTCTAGTCCGTACCCCCCATGTTCTATGTCTCGTGCTCCACTGTTTGACATATCCCCTGAAGAAATTTCAGAAAACAGTAGAGAGAGACACTGTCGCTCCTGTACTCTCTCTAGTGCCCTCAGATCAAATCACCTCTAGGTACACTACTTCTGCGCGTCGCCGCTCGATACCTATTACTACATAAGTGAGACAAAAACTATGAACTAGCTGTGATCCCTTCGTCACACCACTCTACTTCTGAACCACAATGTAACCATCCTGAAACTAGACACAGCGTGTTCCTCGCACATCTAGATATCATCTGCACTCACCTACATACAATGTGAAAGACAAGATACAGACCCCCCCCGACTCATTAAATACACCTATGTACATCTACTCTCGCTCTCTTGTTTCGTCTTAGGCTTTTTCCTCTTTATAATTAAGTCAATAGCTAATCATGTTCGTGTTGTGAACTCTCTCTGCGCTCGAGGAGACGTGATATGGATATATAGAATAAAGAGCATCTATGACAGCTAAGATTTTCTCATCAAAAATTGAAATCTGCACCTGTACAGACTCTGACATTATATGATCAACTAACTGTTCCTAATGTGTCTGTCTCCGCTGTTACCTATTTTACTGTCTCAGATGTTCACTTCTCGTGTTGTGTAAAAACGCTGTCGTTGAGTGTCGCTCGCTATGTCTACACTCGCGTGATCTCACTCATAAATATAACTACCGAGAAGATACTCCGGCGACCTTTGTGAACACACTATAGTGATATTGCTCTGACCCTCCAACATACGTCGCATGGATTGTCTACGAGAGTGCAGTGTTATTTGTGTGTATGTGTGTGATAACCTGAATGTGAGATATATCCGGGGTTTTAATGATATGTGAAATTGAGTTGAAGTGTGTTAACTGGTTCCGTTCTGAGGCCTTGATCTCACTCTCTCGCCTATAGAGAGTATCGAGGTTGTTTGTGTTATCTCTTCAGAAAGCGTCTGAGAAGAAAAAATATATGTTCACTCCGATAGAGAGATTTTGTAATACTGTTGTGAGTGTCCTGGAAGGTACCAGTATTGTACGTTGTTTTTCAAACTTTTCTATCTCTGTGCATGATGTCTTCTCCACCATCCCAGCACTAACGTGTCCTCGTTTCGACACTACTAGTTATCATTCTTCTATCCCTCATCACTCGCTCTTCCTCTATCTAGCGCGCGCGCCAACTACTACATAGCTATCCTTCTCCGCTCTCCACAAACGCGCCGACCTAATATCGCTAACCTCGACTCAACAGTTCCCACTCATCTCCATTTTTAGTAGTGGACAATCCTAAATTGGCCCGACATCTCAAAAAAGAAACGTGGCACGTGTGACACCGTAGAGTCACAATGCTTGCCTGTCTGTTGTTGCGACATTAAAATTTTCGTAGGAGACCGCTACAGTAGAAACTATCTTGATGGATCGAAATGTGTTGGTGTGAGTATGATTCGTTGATCGATGACTATCGTAGGACTTGCAGATGGTATTGGACCGGGCTCTTCCGAGGTTTGATTATTGTGCAATAGATGTTTATCGTAATAGTGGAACAATTTAAAAAATGGGACGGAGGGAGTATATATTTGATAAATAAAGTTTATTATATAAATAGTCGTAAATAGTTAAAAGTTGATTGTCCGTTTTGTAAAAAAAAATTCCCATTTTAGGCCGGTGGATATTTTTTTTTTACTTTGGGCATGTTTTTCGCAATTTGAAAATCTTTTCGCGGGTATTTTTTTATCTGAATGAATCGGTAGATATGTGTTATATATTTGATAAATAAAGTTTATTATATAAATATTCGTAGATAGTTAAAAGTTGAGGATCCGTTTTGTAAAGTTTTTTTTTTCCATTTTGGGCCGGTGGGGTTTTTTTTGTAATTTTTTTTCCATTTTAGGCCGGTGGATTTTTTTTTTACTTTGGGCCAGATTTTCGCAATTCGAAAATCTTTTCGCGGGTATTTTTTGATCTGAATTAATCGGTAGATATGTGTTATATATTTGATAAATAAAGTTTATTATATAAAAAGTCGTAAATAGTTAAAAGTTGAGGGGTCGTTTTGTAAACTTTTATTTTTTTTTTCATTTTGGGCCGGTGGGATTTTTTTTTACGTTGGGTCAGATTTTGGGCTAATGTTTTGACCCAAGTTTTTAGCATTGTTTAGGGGGGGGGGGGCACTGTTTCACCATGATTAGTATATAGGTAAATACTTTACTAATTATCCTTGACTTTAATTACTGTACTATATTATCTGAATTTGGATTTGTTTTTTAAGATGCAATTATCAACATATTTTCAGAGTTGAAGAGCTTCCTTTTGATCAAATTGGTGATGCTTATCTCCTTGATTTTGTTGGACCACCGAGTTTTGTTGAGCAGCTCTCTCCTAAAGTTGACGGGTTTGTTCTTTTTCTACCTTTATTCTCGGCATACCATTGTTTAATTCTAGGGTTAATTCTAGGGGGCACTGTTTCACCATGATTAGTATATAGGTAAATACTTTACTAATTATCCTTGACTTTAATTACTGCACTATATTATCTGAATTTGGATTTGGTTTTTAAGATGCAATTATCAACATATTTTCAGAGTTGAAGAGCTTCCTTTTGATCAAATTGGTGATGCTTATCTCCTTGATTTTGTTGGACCACCGAGTTTTGTTCAGCAGCTCTCTCCTAAAGTTGACGGGTTTGTTCTTTTTCTACCTTTATTCTCGGCATACCATTGTTTAATTCTAGGGTTAATTACTTGAAAATGTATTATAGTTGTCACTTTTTGTTATTGTGAGTATCGAACTTTCTTTTTCTTATTGTGTGTACTGAATTTTTAAATTTCGATTTTTTTGTGTATTTTTGCCACTATTCTACCATGTAAAATGACCATTTTACCTTGCGAAATTTGAAAAAAGTAACGGTAAAATGGTCACAAATACACACAAAGGTGGGAATTTGAAAGTTCAGTACACACAATATGAAAAAAAAAGTTCGATGCACACAATAACAAAAAGTGATAAGTATAATACATTTTCAAGTAATTAACTCTTAATTCTAGCGCAGATATTTATGATATACTGGGAGCATATACACTACAATGAAAATGTTCATGGTATAAGAGGAAAATGACAGACGTCCATGTTAGTTTTAAACTATAAGGAGTCTATGATTGGGTCCAGGAAAGGGTCTTGACGGGCCTCACGTATAGAAAATGCTTAACCATGGGACCCAAATTCCATCGTTTTGGCCTTTTGGGCTGTGTTCTGAACTTTTCCACATTGAGAGTTTTTCTTCTCATTTTTTGTTTGTTCTGTTTTTAAGTTTAAAATGTGGGATACCTATGGATCATGAAAGTAATCAGTAATAGACTATGTTTCCTATTAAAGTGCATTTTCTACCTTTTGCTATTACGTATCGATTATAATTTATAAATCCATTTGCATCACATAGATGTCCCTTCCCACCCCCTTCAAAGTCGTGGAGGCGTTATGCATTTGATCGGAAGTTTTCCTGTAATGAAAATACACCTACTACTATACTAGCCATTATACGTATATATAGCACTTTCGACCTATTTATTTGTGAACGCGTCACTTTGGTTTTAACCCTAACGGTCAAATAAAAAAAATTAGCTAAAAAGGAAATGTGGCGGATGGGATGAGAGTAGTCCAAAGGATATATTTTAATTCTTACAGCAATACAGCCTGCTAAATCGTTTTATCCTATAGGTCTAAGGACATCCTTTTGATTAGCATATTCAACGTATTACGTATTTCTAGAATTTGGATGAAAAATGTCTGTCGGGAAACATATACGACACCCCTATTGGAATATTGTGCAACTTTGTATCAGCCTAAACCTGTTTTAAGTTGTTGTCCAACCTAAAAATTTTGGCATTTTGCAACATCTATTCATTTTCTTATGTTTTCTTTAAATTTTTGCAGTGTGATAATATTAGATTATCATAAAACGGCACTCAAAATGCTTGATGAAGGTGAGTTTTCCAGTGAGAATGTGACAAAAGTGATAGATAGGTTTAGTTTTCATAAGATTACACATTGTCATTTTAGTGCTATCTTCTGTTGCTAAAGATGTTATATATGAACAACACTTTGTAGTTGCTATATTTGGATGTGGAACATGTCATAAATCAAGCAATGAGTAGCTTATCGCATAAGCAAACTTTGATAAATGAGGTCCTTGACCAGTCGTATGAGATTGTGCTTAATGATGAAGCATCTGGACATAGCTTGGTAAATTCCACTTCTGAGTCTTAAGGAACCAAAAACCAAACCGAGTTCCTATCTTTTAATAGCATTTAATCTTTCTCAGGCTGTTGATGGTGATGATGTGTCTGATCTGAGGAGTGAGCTTGGAAACCAATTAGCTGAAAAAAGCCGCAATCAAACCTGAGGTCTATCTCATCTCCAACCTGGTGTCAACTGACACATCTTTATTTGGAAATACTAATTTCTTTAGTTAAAGTTCTTTTGAACATTTTAATAACTAACGAAATATAACATCACATCTATTACACTTCTTATAGAATACAGACATGTATGTATAATAAGACCACACAGTGCTTATTTATGACAGTAGCAAATTTCTCTGAGATCACTCTAAACTGTCTGATTATTTTAGGAAAATTTAAAGAGAGGGCATGTATATCTTGTGTAGGGGCATAGGTGCAGTAGTCTATAGAGTACCTGAGCTCAAAGATGACCAAATTCTAAAAATAAGCGTCAGAAGTTTAGACAGTGAAGATACAACAACTATATCACAGGTTTTGGTTTGCTTTTCACTTTTCATCTGTCAACCATCTCATTTCTTGAACGTTTTCATAATCCTTTTTAATCGTTACAGAAATATGGAGAAATGAAAGGTAGCTTGAATAGCCAGCAAGTATGTATTTTTAACCGGAATATTTTCATGGTCATGGGGATTTGGTAGTTTGGTTTGTCAATGTGCTTTGATGAGAACATAAGTCTAAGTTGTGTGTAACTTAGGTTTACTTATAGATTGGTCAATTTGGTTTGCGTTTTATCAGTTATCTCAAATGGTAACAGGGAAATGATTGAACAGGTGAAAGTCGCCTATGCATACCAACCCCTAAACCGTCTTAATTATAGATTTTATTTTTTCTTGTGACAGTTGTGATCGTAAATATCTCGTTAAGTGCAAGTTAGTCGAAATGTGAAATGTTAAATGTGGTAAAGCATTCACTACTTGTGAGATGAAAACATTAACAAGGTTGTAATGAATTTAAAAAAAAGGGTTGGGTTTTAAAGCAAAGGTATTTAGAATACCCGAGGGGAAATATACATATTTTAAAATTATTAAGGTAGTAGTTTTACTAACAAAAGGGGAATTAAAGCTTATCAGATTCTTAGAATTATTACAGTAGTAGTTTGGTAACTTTACATGCATCATAATAATCAGTTTTGTTAGAGCAACTTCCTTTTTTTTTAGTTCCACTAAGCCCTTTCTTGTATTAAAACCTAGAGGGGTAAACGACACGAGACAACTCACAAGCTATCCGAGATCGTTAAGTTGATCCGAAAACTACTCAAAATCAACTTGAGTTAAATGATTTGAGCTTGAGCTCGAGCATACTTTCGAGTTAGTGGAAGCTCGAGCAGCTCTAGGAGCTTATGTTGATTATAGGTTTATCCTTATGTATTGATATGTTACCTAATTACATTACTATATAAAGTACTATTTGAATGAACCGATTCAAGTCAACATAATATGAATATTATTTATAGCTCAAACTTAAAATATAGGATTGATCGAGCTCGAGCATGAAATCTAAAGCGTGATCGAGCACTAGTCAAGTATTTTTTTGGTCAATTTGTGTGTTTTTTTAGTTTATGAAATATGGAAAAGTGTTTGGGTTAACACCCATGTTTTGTAAAGTAGAGCTTTCGCATGTTTAAATTTTAAATTATGTGCTTAGACACGATATTTATGATGTATAAAATATTTTTCTAAAGTTTGAAGAATTATCAAGTTGGGTTTACGGAAAATTGAGAATGTTCAAGACAAACCTGAATTTCCGGTGGAATGGTAATGTTTCTGCCGGAAAACAGAATGGTCAAACCAGTTTCTGCCGTTTATTTTCACTTGAAATTGGCCTAGTTTAAATGAATAAAAAGTAAAAAATAAAAATTAGGGTGTTTCACCGTTCTCGATCTAATCATCATCTTCATTCTTAATCTCTTATGTATCTAAGCATGAACTACTCTTATTCTACCTAGACTGTATTTTGTCTATTAATCAAGCTCGCTACATCTACAAAAAATAAAAATAAAAAATTCTTCAAAAAATGACATATTACTAATAAAAATCATTTTTCTTATTATTATTATTTTTTTTACTTTTTAAATTCAAATCTTCTTATGTCAAATATTTTTAAAAAAAATTGTGTATGTGACTATTAATGAAGGGTCTCTTGTTGATATTGGTAATTTTGGGCTGGTCCATCAACTCTATATAGTGTTGGGCTTCTTCTTCTTCGTCTCGACTGTGTAACAAGAATTTAACAATCATTTCAGCGAGAAAATCCGTTGACATAAAATCCATCTCTTACCCCCCCCCCCCCAACCCCCATTTTGTTACTCCGTTGTGATAGCGTCTAATTCGCATTACAAATGTCGAAATTACCAAAGGTTAAAAGTTCACGTTCACGTTCACCTTCGCCAGACCGGTCCGGCAAAGCTGTCGGCAAGGGTAAAGATTCTACAGTAGGTTTCAGTGATAAAGATAAAGGGGGACAAACACGTTCTTTTTCGAAGGAAATGAAACAGAGCTGCTGGGAGATGGCAGAAACGGTACCGGGGCGAGACCCGGACCGTTGGAGGCGTGATGCTGTAAGGAATATCATATTCAAGGGTTTTACCAAGTGTCAGGGACCTTTATGTTATGAATTCGACCATGTGAAACCATACGTGAAAGGTATCGACTCGTTAAATTCTTTAAATACTTCGAATGATGACTATTTCATGATTAGTTATGCTTTTAGTTATTCAATTTCACGTTCATTGATCTGTGGACATGCCTTTTAGTTATTCTCTTGGTTAATCTGAAAATACATGTTACAAATCACAATCTTTACCCTTTTTTTCCCTCATTCTGTTTTTGGGTCTTATAAATTTTCATAAATCAGATCTGGGTATAAAAAAAATGAATCAAGATCAAGAACCAAAGCTCCATTTTTGTAAATATTATAAACAAGGCTTCTCAAATGGTAAGCAATTGGGTGGTCATATGAGAAGTCATTCAGCATTGATTGCAGCTTCAAGAAAAAAGGGTGTTCATGGAGTTAATCAGTTTGTTTTTGGTGATCATATGATCAACAAACATGGTGTTCATAGTTTTGCTTATGGTTATGAAAAAATAGTGAAAAAAGTCAACATTTTGACCAAGATTATGATCAAGTTTATGGTGATTTTGATGATGGTGGTGGTTATGAGATGGTCAAGAAAAGTCAACAGAAAATGGAAGCTGATCAAGATTATGATCAAGATGATGGAGCTAATAATGCGTATGGTTTAAGAGAGAATCCAAAAAGATCATGGAGGGTTTCGAGTTTGAATTCAGTTGAGGATTTTGGTTATTTTTTGCCAAGAATGTGGTGAAGAGTTTAGTTCATCAAAAGCACTTGTTAATCACAAAAGAAGTCATCCAAGAAAAGAATCAAATAAGGATACTATTTGCGAAAAATGTGGTAGAGGTTTTGATTCATTGAAAACTTTGTATGGTCATATGAGATGTCATTCTGCTAAAAGCGTTTGATGCTTATGATGAACATGATGGTAATGTTGATGCTGATGGTGGAGTAGCAAATCCCATAAGAAAAAAGAGATCGTACACAAGGTACACGTCTCCTAAGCATGATAATGTTGGTACTAGTTTGAGTTTTAGTTCATGCAGTGATGATTATGAAGTTGCAGCTATTTGCTTGATAATGATTTCAAGGGGTGTGAGGAGTTTAGATGAGCTTAAATTGGTATTTTCACGTCAACCTGACTTTGTTTTTTCTGATTGTGAGTATTCTGGAACTTCTGAAAATAATGTTGAATTTGAGGTTTCAGTTGATGAGTCAATGGGATATGGTAGCTTTGTGAATGAGTCTGAACTTGGTTTGAAAAAGGATTTGAATGTTGGATATGGGTCGGGTCAACTGGAAATGAATCTGGTTGGGCCAGCTATGGTGAATTGCAAGTCGAGTAAGATACCAAGGTCATGTGATCAAGATTTTGGGGACAGAGATGGTACTGGCATTTTACTTGAGCCGAAAAGGAGATACAAGGACCAAGTTCGCGCGATTTGCTACAAGAAATTTAGGTCTGCTCAAGCGTTGGGTTCTCACAAAAGGGTCCATAACAAAGACGAAAACAAAAGTTCACGTGTCAACAGTAATGATGTGGAGTTCAAGCTGACTTGGGTCCATAGCGAGATCGAGTGGGACCCATTTGCTATGGTAAACTGAAGTTCAAGATCATCATGTCTCCCTAGTCACTTCCTTTGTGTAGATGTAGAAATACTACTAGTACTTGTTTCATATCATGTGTTTGAATGATAATTCATAATCTGTAAATACATGTATGGGTAGATTAGTTATTTCAAGTTAAAGAAGGTTTAAAGCCTTTTAGATGGTTTAGGTTGCTGGTTGTTTTCATGGTTTGTGATGTTGTGAATTTGTTCTTAAGGAATAATGTCCACTATATGAGTTAATAATAGTATTTGATATTTTTGTAGGCGGGAGGTCAGAACTAGAGAACATCCAGATTCTTCAGACGAAAGTTAACCGAATGAAGTCTCACAAAATCTTGGACAAGATTACATTAAAGGGCTTCTCATCCAATCACGACCTGACTGACTGGTATGTCATTTTTATCTTACTGTTCTTCTGAATGTCTTGCTAACAGAACAACAATTGGACGGCATCGAGATCGGCTACTATGGAAACGTGAAAAGGGACAAATTCACGAGCGCATTGCCAGGTAAAAATTTCATCGTTCTTAATAAATTCAATATATATATATATATATATATATATATATATATATATATAGTATAATAATATATATAATATAATATAATATATAATATATATATATATATATATATATATATATATGTCATTTCTATTGACTTCACCAACTATTTATATGAATTGCAGGCGATCCGTTTGCCTGAGTCTACTTCTGGAAGCCATGGATCAGCATTGTGTTCTTCTTATTCTTCTTTTTGATCTCATCTCACAAACATTAACCAAAAATCTGATTTGATTTCATGTTTAATATTCAACCAATTATAATCAGCATGTTTCAGGTTAATACATTCTACTAGCAATTAGCAGCTTTTAATCGCGATTAATCTGTATAGTCTAACTGTAAAATTGTGAATGTTGAAACTGATAATAAAGTTTGCATCATCAGTTTCCACATTCACAATTTTACAGTTAGACTATACAGATTAATCGCGATTAAAAGCTGCTAATTGCTAGTACAATGTATTAACCTGAAACATGCTGATTATAATTGGTTGAATATTAAACATGAAATCAAATACCAATCTAGCTTTTAATCGCGATGAGATCAAAAAGAAGAATAAGAAGAACACAATGCTAATCCATGGCTTCCAGAAGTAGACTCAGGCAAACGGATCGCCTGCAATTCATATAAATAGTTGGTGAAGTCAATAGAAATGACATATATATATATATATATATATATTGAATTTATTAAGGACGATGAAATTTTTACCTGGCAATGCGCTCGTGAATTTGTCCCTTTTCACGTTTCCATAGTAGCCGATCTCGATGCCGTCTAATTGTTGTTTTGTTATCAAGAAACTCTTAGATATATAACATTCAGAAGAACAGTAAGATAAAAATGACGTCAGGTCGTGATTGGATGAGAAGCCCTTTAATGTAATCTTGTCCAGGATTTTGTGAGACTTCATTCAGTTAACTTTCGTCTGAAGAATCTGGATGTTCTCTAGTTCAGACCTCCCGCCTACAAAAATATCAAATACTATTATTAACTCATATAGTGGACATTATTCCTCAAGAACAAATTCACAACATCACAACAGAAAGCAACCTAAACCATCTAAAAGGCTTTAAACCTTCTTTAACTTGAAATAACTAATCTACCCATACATGTATTTACAGATTATGAATTATCATTCAAACACATGATATGAAACAAGTACTAGCAGTATTTCTACATCTACACAAACGAAGTGACTAGGGAGACATGATGATCTTGAACTTCAGTTTACCACAGCAAATGGGTCCCACTTGATCTCGCTATGGTAAGGAGAAATGGGGCCACCCTAGCCCATTGAGTGCTCTACCTCGGGCCATCGACATCATACGCTCTACTGAAATAGATTTGGACCCTTTTGTGAGAACCCAACGCTTGAGCAGACCCAAATTTCTTGTAGCAAATCGCGCAAACATTGTCCTTGTATCTCCTTTTCGGCTCAAGTAAAATCCCAGAACCAGTACCATCTCTGTCCCCAAAATCTTGATCACATGACCTTGGTATCTTACTCGACTTGCAATTCACCATAGCTGACCCAACCAGATTCATTTCGAGTTGACCCGACCCATATCCAACATTCAAATCCTTTTTCAAACCAAGTTTAGACTCATTCACAAAGCTACCATATCCCATTGACTCATCAACTGAAACCTCAAATTCAGCATTATTTTCAGAAGTTCCAGAATACTCACAATCAAAAAAAGCAAAGTCAGGTTGACGCGAAAATACCAATTTAAGCTCATCTAAACTTCTCACACCCCTTGAAATCATTATCAAGCAAATAGCACCTTCTGCAACTTCATAATCATCGCTGCATGAACTCCAGGCTTTGAGCGAGTGTGGATGAAGACCGGAGCAATCAGCTCCAGGCTTTAAGCAAGTATTAACGAAGACCGGAGCAATCATCTCCAGGCTTTAACTAAGTGTTAACGAAGATCGGAGCAATCAGCTCCAGGCTTTAACTAAGTGTTAATGAAGATCGGAGCAATCAGCTCCGTGCTTTATCCAAGTGTTAACGAAGATCGGAGCAATCAGCTCCGGGCTTTAACCAAGTGTTAACGAAGATCGGAGCAATCAGCTCCGGGCTTTAACCAAGTGTTAACGAATATTGAAGCAATCAGCTCCAGGCTTTATTAAATATGTATTTATATGTATTGTAACATGTGTTTATATATTGTTCATATCTTTAGCTATGTATTAGTCTACAAGTTTGTATTATGTGCAAGAAGTATGTATTTTTTTTTTGTTTTAGGATCAATTTCATCATAAAAAGAAGAGTTAAGTACATTTTTCGTCCTTGTGGTTTGGTGCGAGTTCACTTTTGGTCCAAAATTCAAAAAAGGTTCACTTTTGGTCCAAAAACATAGTTTCTGTCCACTTTTAGTCCAATCCCGTGAATTTGCACTAAAATTTTTGGACTAAAAGTGAACCGAAACTATGTCTTTTGGACCAAAAGTGTAACGAAACTATGTCTTTTGGACCAAAAGTGGACCGAAACTATGTGTTTTGGACCAAAACCAAACTTTTTTTTATTTTTGGACCAAAAGTGAGAAAATGCACCAAACCACAGAGACCAAAAATGTACTTAACTCTAAAAAGAATTATAAAGGCTTTATCGAATAAGTCATATAGTTATAGTTGAATGACTTTGATATCTAGAAATAGCTACAAAAGCTTCATATTAACAAACAAGATCATGAAAGTGCCATGAATATTTATTTACCAAGTAAATGCTTAAGTCATATGGTAGATAGTTTGATGCTCAAGAATAGCTACGAAAGCTTCATGTTAATAAACAAGATCATGCAAGTATCATTCATTAACAAGCAACTGTTTAAGTCATATAATAGAATGGTTTTGATACTTAGAACCTGTGATATGGGTGAATGAATCGTTTATGGAACACGTTAGCTTTGTTGTTCCGGTCCATGTATCTACTTATGCTTCTTTCCAGAGCTTTGGACAAGAGCACGAGCTTTGGAGAAGTTTGTATCTCTGACATACGAAGTCTGGAACAGTTATGATGCTGCTTAGGTTGCTATGACGAAGTTCGTTGATGGATTTCCGGGCTTCGGCTGCTGGGACGAAGCTCGCTGATGGATTTCCGGGCTTCGGCTGCTGGGACGAAGCTCGCTGATGGATTTCCGGGCTTCGGCTGCTGGGACGAAGCTTGCTGATGGATTGCCGGGCTTCGGCATTTTCTAATGTTGGAACCGGGTTTACGCGTGATGTTATACTCGGGTTCGTCTATCTTCTTCGTTGGGCAACAACTTGAACGATCTGCTATCTTCTTCGTGCTAGGCTTCGTCTGACGTGCTTCGCTTGACACGCTTCATATCTGAAAGACAACAGAAGGTTAGCCTCGTCACGAGCCGGAGCTCGTGACCAAGCTCGGGTGCAAGAGTAAGTCTCTTGGATATATACGATGAGTAATAAGCATATACAGAGAGAGAGAGTTTAGAGTGAATGTTTTGTAACCTTTTGCAAATGACCAGATGATGGGTATTTATAGGTGGACATGGGCTGTCCTTTGTATGTGACATGGCACTCTAGAGCTAGAAGCTTTCTGGTCCAAGGCTGGATACAGCTGGAGGCAGCTGGAGCTTGTCAGTAGCTTTTAATGCTTTGCAGGTAGTACAGCAGAGGGCATTAAATGCACATCTTCTGATGTGATAAAGTGTAGATTGCTTTGGTAACTGATCCAAGGTGGTCTGGCTTCCTCCTTGGGTTGTACTAACTTCAGCTAAGGTCCGAGCTTCGTGGCCCAGCACTGAAGCGTAGTCCGGACCAGACTCGTTAGTGCTTTAGCCCTCGAGTCTAGTTAGGTACACACGTCATCAATATATATATATATATATATTATCCTCGACCATAAATATATATTGTCGTGTTGTGCTAACGTTTAATCCATAACATATATGGTGTCGATATAATTTTCAAAATATGGTAAAAAAAGAGCTAATAACAAGTTATAAAAACACATTTTAACAGCCAATATTTGTTCATGTAACTTTATTAGAGGATTCTTTACATGAAAAGGCCTTGAGCTAGTAATCAAATTTTTAGAAGATGGTGAATATTACATAATATATCTGTTGAACATAAGAGGAAAATTATAATATCAACAACAAAGTATAATATCGATCAGTTAGAATACTAGACATATGAATTAGACAAAGTAATTAATGACTATTGTATTAGTGACGAACTAATGCCAACAATTATTGATAGAATATATAATGGGTTTTGCTAAATATACACATTAAAATCACTAGACAAACACCTATTAATTACCTAATTATTAATTAATAAATAACTTTTCTAAATTTTATACATCGTCAATGAAATCAATAAATTATTGATATTTACTTTTTAGTTCTCTCTCGTAACCATAACCACTATTTTTTTCTCACCACCTAGTCATTAGTCACCCATCATCTTCATTATCATTTTCTTTTAATACATTAAGGCTGTGTTTGGATAGGGGCTTTTAGGGGCTTATGGGGGCTTGGGCTTTTAAAATAAGCCGGCTTATAAAATAAGTCTCGTTTGTCACGCGGGCTTATGAAAGGGCTTTTAAAATAAGCCGGCTTATAAAATAAGCCCCATAATAAGGGCTAAAAACTTTAGCCCGGGGCTTTTGAATCATAAATTACTTATATACCCACAAAAATATCTAACATATACCAAAAAAAAATTAATTGTGTCCTTTTTAGTAATTTTGCAATAATAAGCCCCAGCCCCAGCCCATTTGCCAAACAAGTTTAAAAAAATACAAATTTTAATTTCGGCTTATAATATAAGCCCCAGCCCCAGCTCCAGCCCCAACACAAGCCCCAGCCCCAGCCCATTTTGCCAAACATACCCTAAATCAAACAAGCTAGTCCATAAATCTTACAGAAAAAAAATTCAACTCATCAAACACCTTAAAAAAAAGCATTCGAAAAAAGTCAAAAATTAATGAAGTCGAGAGAAGAGAATATGATTGGTCTGATCTGACATCACAAAGAAGATCTAGAGTAGCGTGATTATAAGCGGTGGGATAGTCGACGGTGATCCGCCGACGATGAGTGCCGCTGCATCACAACCCCCGCCAACCATAACCACCGCCGCAACTGTCACCCATCATCGCCACTGCCAACCATAACGCTACCACCAACTGTTCGTGTTCGTGTACGTGTGTTCGTGTAATTTTGTGCAACTGCTTGGGTTTGTTCAAATGTGTGTGTTTGTTTGTTTCTTTTCTAAATGTTGCAATTGGGTAAACTGCAAGTGAGAATCCGATGACGTGAAATATGTTTTGGATGGATTTTTACGTTTCGAAAATTTTGGTGAAAGTCAATTAATGCAAATTTCAAGGCATTTTTATATTTCTAATAATTATGTTTAAAATTCCAATTCCTTTGTTTTGATATTTTCAATAAAAAAAGATTTGACTAATGTTTGCTTAGTGGAAATGGTGTCTATTTAGTAGCACCCTATATACTCCCTCCGTCCCTAAATAAGTGTCCACTATTGACTTTTTAAGTCTTTTTTCATCAACTTTGACCTTAAATTATTTTGTTTGTGTTATATAATACTTAATGAAAATTATATCAATGAAAATATATTTAAAACCCAATTCATTCATATATTTTGCATCAAGTATTATATAACACAACAAGAAATAGTTAAGGTCAAAGTTGCTAAAAAATGACTTCGAAAGTCAAAAGTGGACACTTATTTAGGGACGGAGGGAGTAATACACTTTGAAATATTATAGCGTATTAATTAGCAAGGAACTCAAGTAAGTGTACTATACGAGAATTCAGACAACAAATAACCATTTAACAATAATCTATATATATAACTAAAACATGATATTAGAATGACACGTGTAATTCTAAAAAGAGAAATACTACACTCACAAAGAGTTTATAAAAAATAATCCACATAATGACTTGGCAATGGCTTTGGTCCAATCACATTGCTTCATAATCTTTCATTTTACCTTTTTACCCTCCATGCTTAATTGACAAATCATTTTGTGGATATATTTTTGTAAGAATTTTGTAGATCTAGCATTGCTCTTCTAAAAATATTGAATTTTTTAATTTATTAACTGTGTTATGATAATATAATAGTTAATATTTACCCACATTAATATTTAAATTATTAAGAGTTAAAGTTATTGAACACAAAGAATGTTATTCGAATGTTCCATTATGGTACATGAAGTTTTTTCTGGGCCAAATATACACATCAAGTTTACAAATGTTTCATTATGCCCATTAATGTTGAGAAAATGTGTCATTATACCAATTAATGTTCACAAAAACGTTTAATTATGCCCTTTTTTTTCCAAATTTTTACACATACGAATCCCTTTTGTAAACATAAATGGGTATATGTGAACACAAAAAAACTTCATGTACTATAATTAAACATTGGGGAAACTTTTTTCGTATTCAACAACTTTAAACCAATTATTAAATGTTATCTTCTTATTGAAAATATATGTTTAAAATTGTTTCAAAAAATGCAACATAGGTTTGATTAATACGATTTTTACGTATACACAAACTATAATTAATACTATATTTATTTACATTTAATATTTATTATTTGTAGTTAATTGATTAAATTATATTATTACTATTTATTATTAGTGTTATTATTATCGTTATTGTATTATTACTATCATTAATTAATATTATTGTTATGTATTATTTAATTTAGATAATCAATTAATATTTATAATTTATATTATTTTATAAATTTTTCCCGTGTAATTTTTAAACATTATCAGTTTATATTTACTTATATTTTACATATTTAGTTACGAGTAATCTCAAATACAATTCAAATAAAATAAACCAATAATTGATGTCGCATGTAATTTTAATAATTTTGATTATCATATGATGACGTATACTAAGTATACCAAGCTTCTGGGCTTGGGCCACATTATCACTCGGTCTTTTGGGCTAAACATGACAATAACGGGCCGTGGTAAAACCCAATCTCACGTGGGCCTCGGCCCCAAACCTTGTGATCCGTCCGCGAATCCAGTTATAGACAATCCGTCCGCGGATCCACATATTGGACGATCCGACCGCAGGAGAGAACGTCCGTTCAAACACGATTGTTGCGGATCCTTGCCCGACAAGGGACCCACTCCGGCCACTACTAAAGTGACCGAAATACTAGGAAACCCTAGTACTAGACACCTATAAATAGGGATCACAATACATCCCAAAAGGTACACAATTATTCTTATTCTCTCTAACATATACTCTGACAATATGAATACTTACTCTCACACCGGAGTCTAATCGCGGGGTCCGTCCCCACGGTAAGACTAACGGTTTACTTTTAATTGTGCAGAAAATCATCACTTCTCTTGCTCTAGTACAAGATCAAGCATTCAAGTTATTTGGAGGCCCGACCCGACAAAGGACTTCGACACTACTAAACCCGACACGAATTTTGTACTAACAAGTGGCGCCATCTGTGAGACCCGAACGCAACCATGATTCTCTAAAAAACTCACCATGAGCACTCACGAAGAAATCACAAACAATCCCACGTCCCCCGTGAGGAATACTAAGGGAAGGAATGGTCCCCAGGGTCTTGAGGAACCTATGTCTTACGAGGTCCTTAGGGAAATGTGCGACAAAAATTATCACCAACTCTTGCCGCTCATCGCCGAAAAGATGCAAAAAGAAAAAGAGCAGAAAGACAAACTCAACGCAGTGAAAGCAAGACTGATCTATGGCGAAGAGTCCAGAATTAAGATAAGAAGCCGTGAAGAATCGCACTACTCTGAATCTAAGACACCAACTGCCCGAACAGAACCCAGAAGAAGGCACGGAGGCAGGTATTCCCGAAGCCCATCACCACACGCCAGTGTTTTCAAAAGGCTTAAGAAGAACAGATCCCCTTCACCGCGGCTCAGGCCACGGAAAGAAGGAGGCGTGTTTAATAGGTTAGGAAGAAAGGAGCCAGCTACATCCGCGCATCCTGATAGTCGTCAACGGAGTCCCCAAGCAAAAAGAACTGAAGTAGAAGCAAGAAGGCGTCAACAAAAGGGAACACCATCTCGTACGACTAGCCAATATTCAGAAAGTGAAGATAGTGAAGGGGGTCACTGGAAATCTAAGTCAAGAAGGCAGAGATCAAACACCTATGAAGATGATCTCTCCCTGCCTTGGACATGTGAGGAAAAGAAAATCCATTTCACACCTCGGGATATGGCATTTTAGTCTCCCGAGGACTAGGATGCCCAGCCATGTCAAAAACATACGATGGAAGTGGAGATCCGGAGGATCACTTAAAGTTATTTCAATCGGCCGCAAAAACAGAAGTTGGGGAAATTGCCGATTGGTTGTACATGTTCACTCAACCCTCAAACGGGAATGGCCAGGTTTGGTTTGACAAGCTACAAAAGAGTCGATTCTGATAGTATGAAGATTAAGGACGAGTTTAGGAAAACTATCTTCAGCAAAACAAAGCATATCAAGGATCGGTGGAGATTAACATCCATCAAGCAAAGAGACGAGATATTCTACGTAAGACTTCATGGAAATATAAGGCCAGAAGTCCGGACGTAGAAGGGAGTCGGAATGCATGAGAATCTCTGGGTTTATGCACGGAATAACCCACCCTGGGCTAATCAAGCATCTATATGAAAGAATCTCGAGATCTTATGGAAACGGAAATGTATGAATGACTGCGTCATTCCTAACAAGAGGAAGTTGTTGCACTCGTACGGCAAGAGAAAATCATTCTTCATCATGGAAACGTCAGAGGGGGGGAACAAACCGTATTTCAAAAAAGCCTTCAAAAACAAACAAAGACCGGATCATAAGCCAGATAGATTCTCACTCCTCACCAAAACGCCAAAAGAAATTTTCGCTCTGGAAAAAGGAAAGTTTAAAGCCCCACCCCTAATGGTAACTCCGGTGAAAATAAGGGATCCGAACAAATACTGCGAATTTTTCATTCAGCTTACGGGGACAAAACACGAAACGATGCATGCAGCTGGAAAGCAAATAGATGAAATGATCAGGCCGAAATTGTCCCATTTCATCAAGGAATTAAAACAGAACGACAAGCCGAAAGCACCTCGAAAAAAAGGAAGCGTCGGAAAGGATAAACCTGCTACTTATTACTAATGATCCAACCATGGAAAGAGTTGGCCAAGCCAGGATTACCCAAAGCTTCTTCGGAGACGGCAATGTCCTTTCCACACTCTAAGGGAAGAAGATGGGACGGGGGCCAATGATCATCGAAGTCGAAATGGGCGGCATTTTGTGCTTTAGGGTACGTTATATTGACGGCGGGGCACTTGACGGCGGAGCATCCTCAGAAGTCTTGTATGAACATTGCTTCATAAAACTCCGCAAAGAGATAAGGGATCAAATGGTTCCGGCCACCACTCACCTTATCGGATTCAGTGGAGAGACCATTTGGCCACTGGGCCAGATAGCCTTGCTAGTAAAAATAGGTGATGAAGTACACTCCACCTCCGCATGGATGAACTTCATGGTTATCAGGTCACCATCCCAACACAATGCAATAATAGGCAGGCCGGGCATAAGGAAAATCCGCGCCGTACCATCAACAGCACACGGAATGTTAAAATTTCCCGTTGAAGGCGGCACGGTAACGCTACAGAGTAGTAGAGTCATTCCTATGGAATGTGCTATGATCTCCGGACCTAGCATCCAGTCTCCCGCAGTAAACCAAGTACTGGAAGAGAAAATAAATATAGCAATCCACCCGGAGTACCCTGAACAGACAGTTGCCATAGGATCAACATTAACAGAAAAAGGACGCAAAGAACTATGTTCCTTGCTCAAACAAAACTTGGATGTTTTCGCCTGGAAGCCAGCTGATATGACGGGTGTCCCACGAAACATTGCGGAACACCGCTTGAATATCCGGAAGGGATATTCACCAATCAGGCAAAAGAAAAGAGGACAGGCACCGGAAAGAAATAAAGTAATCCAAGAAGAGGTGGAAAAATTAGTGGACGCCGGAATAATGAAAGAGGTCCATTATCACAGTTGGCTCTCTAATCCGGTAATGGTCAAAAAGCATGACGGAACTTGGCGAATGTGTGTAGACTTCAAAGATCTTAACAACGTATGCCTCAAAGATTGTTATCCATTACCGGAAATAAACTGGAAGGTGGAGTCCCTTTGTGGGTATTCCTTCAAATGCTTCTTGGACGCATACAAGGGGTACCACCAAATTAAGTGGGCAAAAGAGGATGAAGAGAAAACGACGTTCATAACAAGCCAAGGGATATTTTGCTATTCTAAGATGCCATTCGGTCTAAAAAATGTCGGGTCAACATATCAACGATTAGTAGATAAGGCATTCCAAAGGCAAATTGGACGCAACCTAGAGGTATATGTTGACGACCTGGTTATAAAGAGCCACACGGAAGAAGAAATCATCCGAGACATAAAAGAAACATTCAAAACCCTTCGACAGATAAACATGAAATTGAACCCAAAGAAGTGCACCTTCGGAATGCAGGAAGGAATGTTCTTAGGTTACAAAGTAAACACCAACGGATTGAGAGCATGTCCGGATAAAGCAGACGCAGTCCTTAGCTTGCCATCTCCGAGATGCATCAAGGACGTGCAGAAGCTAAATGGAAAGTTAGCAAGCTTAAACAGATTCTTGTCAAAATCAGCAGAAAAATCGTTACCTTTTTTCAAAACCTTGAAAAAATGCACAAAAAAGAGCGATTTTCAATGGACACCGGAAGCCGAAGAGGCCTTCAAGCAAATGAAAAAACTTATTGCAGAGCTCCCAACACTGACCGCTCCAAGGGAACATGAAGAATTAATCATATACTTGGCTGCAGCAAAAGAAGCTATTAGTGCGGTCTTGATGACGGACAGAGAAGGCAGGCAAATACCAGTATATTTTGTAAGCCGCACTCTACGAGGCCCAGAAGTCAACTATACTCCTATGGAAAAGTTGGTGTTAGCCTTGCTCAGTGCAAGTAAACGGTTGAAAAGATACTTCCAAGCACACACGGTCGTTGTAATAACAAATCAACCGATAAAGCAATTGTTGTCAAGTTCGGAAATACCTGAAGGATCTAAAGTGGAAGATCGAGTTAGAAGGATATGACATCCAAATAGACCAAGGACCAAGCAATCCAAAGGCCACAATATAGGCAGATTTTATTGTGGAAACGACCGACGAAGAGTCTCCGACGAACTCATGGCGAGAACCCGAAAGTACTGCCGGAGCCAGTGGACATGTTCACGAGACGGCACGTCCTGCTTAGACTGCTCCGGTGCAGGACTAATACTAAATAAATCCGGAGGGGCAGGAATCATACTTATGCCATGAGGTTTTAGTGGATTCAGGCCACTAACAATGAAGCCGACTATGAAGCTACTAATAGCGGTCTCCGATGCGCATGCACATGGGTGGTAAAGAACTTGCAAGCAAATGTTGACTCAAGACTTGTGGCCAATCAAGTTAACGGCTTTTACACCGCCAAAGAGTCAGGCATGGTTCAATACTTGAACAAAGTAAAAACACTCGCAAAAAGCTTCAAGGAATTTTCCATCAAACAAATACCACAAAGTGAAAACAAGAAAGCAGACGCCCTGAGCAAGATCGCGTCCACAAGCTTCGCGCATCTTAACAAACAGGTGCTCGTGGAAGAATTGAAGGAAAAGTCCATAAATGAAAAGGAAATTCTTGACGTAGTAGAAGAAGAAGGCAACACATGGATGACACCCATATGTGAGTACCTGACAAAAGAAATCCTTCCGGAGGATAAAAAGAAGGCCAGAGCGGTACGTCGGAAAGCGGCCAGGTATGCCATGATCAATGGAACCCTATACAAGAAGTCCTTTTTAGGACCATGGCTTCGGTGCGTCGGACCACTCCAAGCAAACTATGTCCTAAGGGAAATACATGAGGGATCGTGCAGCATGCATTCCGGCCCTAGATCTGTAGTTGCCAAAGCAATCCAAACAGGATATTACTGGCCAACAATGCATATGGATGCAAGGAACTTGATAAGAGAATGCAATGACTGTCAAATACACCGTCCCGTCCCAAGAAATCCGCAGCAGAACTTGACCCCCATCACGTCTCCATGGCCGTTTTATAAGTGGGGGATAGACATAGCCGGACCTTTCCCGGAAGGACCAGGTAAAGTCAAATTCTTAATTGTTGCTATCGATTATTTCACTAAATGGATTGAGGCAAAGGCCGTCGCAACCATCACCGGCAATCAAGTGAAGAAGTTCGTATGGGACAACATTGTCTGCAGATTCGGCCTACCGGGGGAGATCATATCAGACAATGGAAAGCAGTTCCGTGATAATCCATTCAAAGATTGGTGTGAGAAACTGTGCATCCGCCAATGCTTCGCTTCCGTGAAACACCCGCAAGCAAATGGCCTAGTTGAAAGAGCAAATAGAAGTTTAGGAGAAGGAATAAAGGCAAGGCTTGATGAAAAAAGCAAGGATTGGATAGAAGAACTTCCGCATGTCCTATGGGCCCACCGTACAATGATCAAGACAAGTAACGGGGAAACCCCATTCTCGTTGACATACGGCACGGAAGCCGTCATCCCGGCGGAAATAGGCATGCCAACACTTCGCACCACGGAGATAGATCAAGCTAAAAACAACGAAGCTCTGGGAATCAACTTGGACCTCATAGAAGAAAGAAGGGAGCAAGCAGCAATACAAGAAGCAAAGAGCAAGAAAAAGATGGAAAAATATTACAACTCAAGAGTCCGCGGAACAAGTTTCAAACCGGGTGATATGGTCTACCGCAGCAATGAAGCAAGTCATGCTAAGGACGAAGGCAAACTTGGACCCAAGTGGGAGGGACCATACGAAGTTAAAGAGTCGCTTGGAAAGGGAGCTTACAAACTCAAAGACCGCAAAGGAAATGAAATGCCGAGGACATGGAACATTTGTAATCTCAAAAAATGTTATATACATGAAGTGTAAGAACTTGCCCGGCACATACGATGCTCCGAAGGGCAATATCTTTATTTGCATTTTGTAATATGTTGAATTTTAATGAAAAGTGGGGATTAGCTACCCCCACAAGTTTTTAATTTTTTAAATTGTCTTTACTTTGCAAAAATTATATTAATTGTTAAGACGCGCATGCTAGGAGCCACGCTCCACAAAAATATTATCCCGTATAATAAAGGTTGAGCAACCTCAAAATTAGCTCAGACGCGTAAGAGGTATTGCAAGCTTGGCGCCGGGAGAATAACCCACAAGTATTCACAAGACTATCTATTACGAACGTACACCAGTAATAAATAGATAGCAAACATAGCACTCAAAAACGTGTTATGGTACGGACCTACACGAACCCGTCCAAATAAGATACTAAACTTACAAAGTTAAGTCAATTTACAATAAAAGCCGCAATAGCCACATACGGCCACGGCATACAAAACAAACAGCTATAGCAAAACACATACGGTCACGGCAAGATTTCAAAACGAGGATCCTCAAATCGGGGCATACAAACCACGCTCCCCAAATCTTCATCCGTATCCAAATCCTCAACGTAGGGGGCAACCGCAGAAGTGCTAGCCTCACCCAGTAAATTCCGAGAAGACAAAGGATGAGAAACTATGTCTACCATTAATTGGCGAAGAGCTGCGGCATGCCTTTTTGCGCCTTCGGCACGGGTATGGACGATAAGAAGCGCAAAGGATAAAGAAGTCTCCCCAACAACAGCATTTACATCGGCGTGATAGATGAGGACGGAGAGCTGCTCAAGGCACGGCTGAAGATGAGCAGCCTCAGGAAGATCTGCCAAAGGTCCATCCAATAAAAAGCAATCTAAGACCTCATCCATCCCGGAGTCTTTCTTGGACTTCAATAAATGAACCAGAGGGAAGTCCGCTTCTTCAATAGCTCTTACTGCGTCAAGGTAATTGCTCTCAGCAGTCTCAGGATTATATGCCACAACAGCAGAAAGTGGGGTTCCAGCGACCCCATGCTTATGTCCGGCCGCCAAACCCTCCTGCATACCATAATCCACAGCCCGGCCTAGGGCACCACCCAAAATGCCTTGATACTCGGGGGACTTCAAACATTTCACCATAGCAAGTTCTATCCCATGCGTCAGCAACCATCTTCGGCCAGCCAAAGTAGTCAGGTAGGCAGGGTAAAATTCCCCCTCCAGGCGACCGGACACATCCATCACGTGTGCCTCAAGTTCGGCCATACGATTATACAACTCCTGGGCCTGTTCTTCCTGCTGAGCTTCCATCTTTTCTTTAAAGTCGCTGAAAGCAGAATGAAGAGTAGAAACCTGCAAGGATAAGAAGTTTAAAAAAAAAAAAACCCGTAACAAGAACGAGCGGAATAAAAGCCATACCTCAGAGGCAAGTCCATCCCTCTCAAAGGACAGGGAGGAAATCAAGTTCTTGGCTTCATTACAGGCAGCTTGAGAATCATCAAGGGCAGACTAAAGTAAGAAGGGCCCGCGGGGAATCAAGATGAAGATGTCAGTATCCATCCTTCTGTAAAACAGGCACTCTTACTTGATGACACTTTCGGCGCTCAAAGGGATTTATCCGTAGCCAAGATAAGAAACTGATCACGTGAGGACGAAAACCACCGCGGACCTGTCGTCCTTTCTCTTTCACCAAAGACTTCAACCTAGCAATCTCACCATCTTTCTCCCAAAGTAGCACACCCCGAGCATCATACTTAACCCGAAGTTTCTCTTTAAGTTCCAGCTCATGCTCAATACGACCTCGACCTCGACCCAAGAACAAAATCTGTCCGCGCTGCCCCTACGTTAACTCCTTGAAACAATTGGATCATAATCTATGTTGCTGAGTGTGGAGAAAAAGTAGGTGGGGAGGTGGGCAACGCGATCAACTCCAACGAACGACAAGAAAACCATCATCCAGCATGAAATCATTGGGTTATGTTCCACAGGAACGTACCAACGCTTGGCATCTTCAGAATTCAGGACAGCCGTCTCATAAAACGAGTCAGTCGACTCCTCCAACGTCTCCGGCTGGGAAGATCCGTCCATGCCCGACGTGGGTAAAACAAGCGTCTTGCCCCGGCTAGAAGTCACAATATCAGCAGCAGTGTACACGGGGGCATCCGCAACGCGGGAACTGGCAAAAAAGGATAATGTTAAGTACAGGTACAGAAAAAATCAAAGTAAAATGGCAAACACGAATGTACCTTTGCACGGTAACATGGGTATGGACATTCGCTGAAGAAGAAGACCCCAATATAAGGGAAGCCTTCTGGAGGTCCCGCCTCAACTACGAGTGACATTCCACCTGTCCTAGAAGCCTAGGCTGAGGATTCTAAACCTCAATCTTTATCTTTTTAGCAGGAAGAGGGTCACTCTGCTTTAACAACTTTTTTCTCTTGGCCTTCTCCGGCTGCTTCTGAGCAACATCTCTCTCAACCCACAGTCGGCATCACACTCCAGTCCTTTAATTTCAGAAAAGCCTCCTCCGAAAGACTCTCTTCTAATACAACATTTCTGCCAGCCAGAAACAGAAACCTCAAGCGTCCAGCCCCGATCCACTACCATTGCTTGATGTGCCACAGCAGTAGCATCCAGGGAAACAAAGCACTGTTTTATACTAATCAAAATAACGTCACTTATTGTTCCTCCCTTTCAGAACTTCTAGCCAACCAGCTTGTACCTTCCGGGGGTCAGCGGTCCTGATATAGTCAAGCAAACCCATGTCTGCAAAATAAATACCAAAAGACACCATAAACAAAAAAAAAACAAAGGAGCATTCCCACAAAAGCTAAGTATTTTCACCCACCCTTTCTATCAGGTCCCTCAAAAGCTGGATAAGTATTTTCACCAAATGGATAGTAAGGACTTAAACCCACAAGAGCTAAGAAGCATTCCGGATACCGCCGGAAGGGAGCTTTATTAGAAGAAAGGACCTGAACAGCTTGCTCTTGACGAGCAGTAAGATGGGGAGCCGGATCCTTTTCCAACACACCCCCAGTATACAAAGGAATGGAGATAGGAAACACGCGGGAATCAACCCAGAAAAAATGGTTCGCCCAGTTCTTAATAGAATCCGAAGGCTTCGAGAGACAAGAAGGAGCCGATAGGGAACGTTTCGCAAATGAAAATAATCCATCACTATACATACGCGTATAAAATGCACGGAAAACAGCTACTGACGGGCCAAGATCAAGTACGCGCGTCAAAACCTCGAAGTGAGATATACGAGCAGCACCGAAGGGGGATAATTGAGAAATATGTATACGGAAATATTTAAGAACGGATACAAAAAACTTAGTAAAGAAAGGAATCCTATACCACATAATCAATAATCTAGTAGACACCCAACTATACCCTCAGAAATAGGTCTGGATAGTCCTACTCCCCATCCCCGCCCCGGTGCGGTAGATACTTCATCGGGAAAATAATAACTATTGCAAAAAGCTCTCTACTCAAACTCTAGCTCTACATTTCTTCGTGTCATAATAGAATGTTTATTAGCCATTTTGAAGAAAAACCAAGGTAAATGCTAACCTGAATCTCGAAAAACTAAAAACGAGGAAAGTGACGCACGAGGAGTAAGAAGTAAAAGCTCTAAGAAATTAACAATAGCGGTGGAAAGATTTCGAGAAGAGAAAAAACAGTAAAAATAAGGGGTATTTATACCTTGGGATAATTACTCCTACCGATACTTGGATGACGCTACATGTGTACCACTTGCCTAATCGACGATAGAAAAGCGCATGGAAACTAGTGAAAAGCTGTCACAAGTCAGAAGGCAAAAGGACAGCAACGCTCCACGTAATCGAAGCGTTACCAACTTAGAAGACGCACATCACAAAAACAGATAACTCAAGGAGGAAATAAAGTACAAGTCTAGCATTGATCACCGCACGCAGGAAATAACCCACGGGCAATATCACTCTAGACTGGGGGGACTTGATGACGTATAATGGGTGTACCAAGCCTCTGGGCTTGGGCTACATTATCACTTGGGCTTCTTGGCTAAACCTATCAACAACAGGCCATGGTAAAGCCCAATCTCGCGTGGGCTTCGGCCCCGAACTTAACGATCCGTTCGCGGATCCACTTATAGACGATCTGTCTGCGGATCCACCTATAAGACGATCCGTCCGCAGAACATCAGCGTCCGTTTAACACGATTGTCGCGGACCCTTGCCCGACAAGGGACCCACTTCGGCCACTACTAAAGTAACCGAAATACTAGGAAACCCTAGTACTAGACACCTATGAATAGGGGTTACAATACATCCCAAAAGGTACACAATTATTCTTATTCTCTCTGACATATACTCTCACAATATGAATACTTACTCTCACACCGGAGTCTAATGGCTAACAGTTTACTTTTAATTGTGCAGAAACTCATCACTTCTCTTGCTCTAGTACAAAATCAAGCATTCAAGTCATTTGGAGGCCCGACCCGACGAAGGACTTTGACACTACCAAACCCGACACAAATTTTGTACTAACACTACCACTGTCAAAGGTATGTTGCACCTCTAAAGTGTTCTTGGATGAATAGTCAAAATGCGGCAATGGTTTTTTTCTCTTTTTTTAAATTTCTGTATTTCTATTTTGGTTTTTTGAATGTAAAGAATGTTCTTGTTTGTAGTACCAAAGTTCTTAAGAGTAGATGGTTTAGCATAGATACGTGGTAGTTGTTTTGGATAAACACTCTTGTGTTTTTTTCTTTTTCTTTCGGAACATACTAGTTATAATACCCGTGCATGCACGGGGTTGGGTATGTTGTTGTTGTTGTGTTCGTTATATTATGAGTTTTAAGATTGTGTTTTTGAAAGTAATTGCATATGAATATCTTGTACATAATTCTACTCCTGCACGAACTTAGATTTTGACACAAGTTTCCTTTAATCGGAAAAGGGTTATTTATAATGAAAGCAAATAGCTTTCAAATACATCACACCCAACTTTCCAACAAATAACTGTCGTAGGATTAAAGAATATCATTTTTTTTCAAATCGACCTATCTAATGGGTTTTCAAGGATTTAAGCACAACATTTAAGTTACAGGAGATTGGTATAAAAAAATTATTAGTAAGTTTTTTGTGACATATAGTAATTCACATGATTTACCTTCAAAACCTCTAGAGTCTGGCCTATTAACTATTAATTTTGTAAGTTGCTTCATTATCATTAACTCGTTATTACAATTTATAATCCTTTGAGGATCATTCTAGAACCCAAAACAGAAATGGGCTAAGCCTAACAATAAATATGAAAAGCCCAAGGGCTTATACAAACTACAGTCTAATACTCCCCTGCAATTTAAGCGGGAGATGGTCGAACACTCAAACTGGTACAAAATTCCTCAAAAAGCGTAGACGGTAGTCTTTTGGTGAAAATGTCAACATACAAGTAGCGATATGGTACATGAAGAACACGAACCTGACCACGAGCAACCATATCACGAACAAAGTATATATTAATCTCAATATGTTTGGTCCGCTGATGCTGAACAGGATTAGCAGTCATATATATAACACTAACATTGTCACAATAGACAAGGGTGGCAGATAATAATGGTGTATGAAGTTCTCTGAGAAGATTACGAAGCCAGACAGTTTCGGCAACAACATTAGCAACACCTCTATACTCAGCTTCAACATTGGATCTAGAGAGTATGTTGTCGCTTGGCTGACCATGAGAGTAGATTATCTCCCAAGAAAACACAATAACCAGATGTAAACCGCCTGGTAGTAGGGCAACCATCCCAATCAACATCGGTATATGCAACAAGAGAACCTGTAATGGATGCATAAAGTTAGAGCCCAAAGTCTAATGTGCCACGAACATATTGGAGAACTCTCTTAAGAGCTGCCAAATGAGGCTCTCGAGGATCATGCATATGAAGGCAAACCTGTTGCACAGCATAAGAGATATCTGGACGAGTAAATGTAAGGTACTGCAAACCACCAACAAGACTACGATAAAGAGTAGGATCAGAAATAGGAACCCCGTCAGAACCAAGTTTGGATTTCGTGTCAACCGGCGTACGAGTTGGATTACAATTAGCCATATAAGCCCTATCCAAAAGCTCCAAAGCATATTTCTTTTGAGATAGAAACATGCCTGTAGAGTCACGCATAACAGAAATCCCCAAGAAGTAATTAAGCGCCCCTCAGTCATATCAAATTCCTTATTAAGAGAGGAGATAAAACATTGAAGTAAATTAGTAGAAGATGCCGTCAGTATAATATCATCAACATAAATCAATAAGTATGCAATCTGAGTACCATGGCTATAAATAAACAAAGAAGAATCACGTCTACTAAAAGAGAAGCCAACTCGTAGAGCATAACTAGCAAACCGTTGAAACCAAGCATGAGGTGCCTGCTTCAAACCATATAAGGAACGCTGTAACTGACAAACATGATGCAGAAAACGAGAATCTACAAATCCCGGAGGCTGATACATATAAACTGTCTCTGAAAGATCACCATTAAGAAAGGCGTTCTTAACATCAAGCTGATGAACATGCCATCCACGAGACAGAGCAAGGCTAAGAACAGTCCGAATGGTAGTTGGTTTAATAACCGGACTAAATATGTCATCACAATCAATACCAACCTGTTGAGTGCACCCATTGGCAACAAGCCTGGCCTTGTACTTGCTCAAAGACCCATCTGCATGATACTTATGTCTAAACAACCACATAGACCGAACCACATTAGTATTAGGTAGTTTCGGAACAAGCATCCAAGTACTGTTTTTAACTAAAGCATTATACTCGTCATACATAGCAGCACACCAATTAGGATCAGACAAAATAATAGAAGGAGATTTAGGAAGAGGAGATATATAAGACGTATGTAAATTAAAATGAGGATTAGGCTTAACAGTACCAACTTGAGCACGTGTGACCATCGGGTGAGTTTGATTTGGAGGGTGTTGGGTCGATGTAGTAGAGATAGAAGGTGTAGGAGAATTGACCGCAGGAGATGGAGAGTGGGTTGTTGTAATCGGTTCTTGGTGTTGCGGGTGTTAGGAAGATTGGCCAGTAGGTGTTGGGTCGTGGGTGGTGGGAAGTGGTTGTTGGTGGTGGGATGGATTCATTTGGTTTACATGTGATGGTGGAGTAGGGTGGGCCAGAATTATGGGAGAATAGGTGTTATAAATTAAAGTGTGGGTAAGAGGAGACGTGTTAAGAACCTTATAAGATGGTTGGGAGGTGAAATTAGAAATAGAGCCGTAAGAGAATTGGTTTTCATCAAATGTGACGTGTCGAGAATGTATGATTTTGTTGGTGGAAAGGTCAAGGCAACGGTATCCCGAGATTGGTAGGTACGAAAAAGCCCAAAAAAAATGACGGTGGTGGGGCTCGAGGGGCTAATTTATAAGGTGAATCAAGGTGTGGGTAACATAAGCATCCAAATATGCGAAGACGAGAATAATCGGGTTCTTTGTGAAATAATTTTGTGCATGGTAAGTCATTGTTAATTACGGTTGATGAAAGCAGGTTAATAAGGTAGATAGCCATATGAAGTGCCTCGACCCAAAACGTAGGTGGAAGGTAGGCTTGAAAAAGCAGTGTACGGATGACATTATTAATAGTTCTAATCATACGCTCTGATTTTCCATTTTGTTGAGAGGTTCAGGGACAAGAAAAACGAAATTGAATTCCATTTTTCTCGAAAAGGTGAAGAAGGTTGGTGTTATCAAACTCACCACCATGGTCACATTGGAAAGCTTTAATTTCACACTTAAATTGGTTTTTGACATAAGATTGAAAATGTATAAACTTTTGAAACACCTCAGATTTATTACGTAATGTGTAGATCCACAAGTATGGAGAAAAGTGGTCAAGAAACAACACATAATATTTAAAACCACCAACACTGACAATGGGAGAAGTCCAAATATCAAAATGAATAATATCGAAACAAGAAGAAACATGAGTATTCGAACTGACAAACGGAAGCTTATCTTTATTGCACGAGATGAAATTACAAGAAATAAGAGATCGTAGCACTTCCGCACCGGGGTGCCCGAGGCCTTGGTGCCACGTAGTAGGACTGACAGAAAGAAAAGCACTAGGTGTAGAATATGGTTTTGTAACTGGGTAAAGGTCTCTCGAACTGTCATATCTGAGGAGGATATGACGAGTCAAGAAATCCTTTACAGAGAAACCAAATTCATCAAACTCGATGGTACATTTATTATCTCTAGTAAAATGACGCATAGAAATAAGATTTTTAATTATGTTTGGAGTGACAAGTACATTATGAAGATGCAAAGGGCGACTAAGGGTGGGTAAGATGCTATGACCAGTGTTGGTGACGGGAATGGTTGTTCCGTCACTCACATGAACAGATGAATATAAACAATTGTTATAAACAGTACTTAAATTACTTAAGTAAGAGTTTAGATGAGAAGACGCATCCGTATCCATATTCCATGTTGGATCTTCTAATGCCATGGTAGAGAAAGCTTTAGGTAAGATCCGATGGTTTCGTTGCGTTTTTATGCCACGTACGCCTACCAATCGTCCCATACCAGTGGTACCGCTATAATTTATAGTATTATACCTTTATATATTAATAGGCAAGATTGCCATCCCGAGGTGAATTAATGCATTTATTCAAAACCCGCCCGACCCGTTTCTTTCCATAGTGCTCGGTATCTATCTCTTCTCTCCCACTCTCCATTTTCTTCACTAACAACACGTAGATGATACGTGTCTCTTTCACCCTCTCCCTTCTCTCTTTGAAAATCCCACTATCACCGAACCATATCACATGTTCTTCCACCGCCCTCATTACAAAAAAAACACACACACAATTATAGTTATAAAATCAGATCTACCTTAAATCTTTTCTACCATTTTTAGAATGTTTTTATAATTTGTTTCAATTCAAAGGGTAGGTTCGGTTGTGGGTTTGAAGATTTAAGGTTCGATTTATACTTAAAATTTGTTGTTCATGATTTTGCTTTTTGGGCTTTCTTAATTGAGTTTTTAAGAAAATGATGTTGGGTTTTGCCCCTTTGTTCTGATTTTAATTTTATTTTTTTGGGGATGCATGAATGATCTTTAATTGCTAATTGCTGAAATGGATTTTCGTGTTTTGTAGGTGTTTGGAAGAGGTGGAGAAAGAAATGGATTTTCTCCAACAAAAAGGTGTTCAAACTAAAGTTATTCCAGGTACAACTCCTGCTTCATTTGTAGCCCGTACGCCGTTTTAGCGGTTATTATGAATTGATGTGTTTGTTATTATATTTATGTTGGTGTTTATATGAGTTAAGTAATCGATTTTGGATAGTAAGTGTAGGTGGTCGTTTTTAGTTAAGAATTTTGAATTTTTTTTAGCCTACTAGGATTGTCATTGAATTAGATTTGGAGTTGATATGTTAGCAATTTAATTAGTTACGGTCTACATTTGTTCATACATTTTCAAACATTTACAACTTGAGTGAAAGAAAAAAATGACTTATAAGCTTTATCATATTTAAAAAAGCCTATAAGCCAAAAAAGTAAGCTGATCCAAGCATCCCCCCATTGAGATATCTATTCACCAGGAATGTTTATAAAATCTCATATTTTATATGTCATGTCGCTTATATTTTTGAAATTCTATAGGGTAATGTCTCCTCAAGTAATTCTCAACCCACGAATCAACCATTAGCGGCACTCCAAAGATTGTCTCAACATATGTTAAATCAGTTTGCATGAGATCAAAACAAAATTGAGGCCGTGTGTTCCTTACTAAAAAGGCCATCTCATCAGGTTTCCAGAAAATTATCCCAGGTAATCTATTTTAAAACTTACATTACATACATGACAAGTTGCCATTCACATGACTTATGCAGGTCCTGACCAGTTTCCATTCTAACAGGGAAACGCCATACAAGCGAATATGGTTCTCAAAAACACCGAGTTCTTCAATGAACTTGGTAAACTCCACAAAATGTTGAATTGGGAGCAACACAGTTCTTGCATAAGCTTATCTAGGAATCAAAGATGACCAACAAAGGCGGCTACAAAAGTACATGTGGTAAGTTACCTTTAGGTGATGTACCTGTCATTTATATCATTCTGAAACCCTTTAAAATTTTATTGCTGCAACTAGATTAGATTAGTGAATTTCTGCTTTTTTTTCAACGTTTTGATTCTAAGTTTTTGAATGACAGTGTGAATTTGTGAACGCAAGAAAAAGTGGGAGGATTTTTTTTGGGAAACCGATGAAGGGCGTCACTGAGAAGCAAGAGGAATTGCAAATGAGGTTTCTTCATACGCTTGAGAGACGGGGAAATGAATAAGTGGCAACAGAAGAGGCGTGAAGAGCACAAGAGATTGTGAATTTAAATCAAGAGCATGATATGTTAGTCAATGAGAGCTCGGTTATAGCTGCGAAAGATGCTTCTATTACCATTTTATCTAATAATGATAGGAACGGTAGAAATACATTAAAGCCGCCCAAAGTTCGCATGGTAATGTTATATCTTTACATATTTATTCAGGCGGCTTTCTCGCAACGTTAGAAATTAGTTTCATGCAATATCAGTGATTGCTACACATCGTTTATAGTTTTGTCCCTGATTATATTATTCAAGAATAGCTTATTCAAAGTCGAGGATTGCTACACAAACTTAAATCGCGTACAACCCTCGATTTCTTGGAAAAGGCTGTATGGCACTTGAGATTTGTTTGCACCTAAGCAGAAATTATTGAACTATCTTATATTTTAGTGATGATTGTTTTTCCTCTATGCCACAGCTTAGTGGTTATTTTAGTAGAATATAGCTTATTTGAGCATTATAGATATACCACAAACACTCTTTTTTACACCTCACAAGCTAATAAGATATTTATGAGTGTAATAGTGTAGGCATAAGTTTTTCAATTAAGCTTTCCTAAACACCTTCTAAGTATGTATTAATTTTTTATAACAACAAGTTAAGTGAAGAAAATGACCTCAAATTAAAAGTTTATTTTTTATCATAAATTTTGGAAAAACAACAGTATATAAATGAAACATTAAATAAGTTTAAGGAAGTATTTTTACTCAATTTGATATAAATGAAACTAGAGTGCATAAAGTAGTTCTTATGTATGAGTCAAATTAATTTGTGTGTCTACAGTACATTATCCGTTTGTTATATGTGGATTTTAATTTTTTTGTATAATCTTGGGGTTTAATTTGATGCAGGTTCAAAGCTACCTTTGTATGCTTTTCAAAGATTAAAAAACAATGAATCCAGTGACAAAAAGGAGCCTCCTTTTGCTTTCTTGGGTTCCCTTCTCCTTGAGGTACTATTCTAATTTCAAAGCTAATGTTTTACTTTTAGGGGTTCCGATAATCATCTGAAACTAATAGTGATCTACTTTATAGTGGGAGGATTGTGTTGAGAGGGGCCTATTTTGCTATGATGTTACTGCCTGCGAAACTAAGGTAGAATATCAGTTGATTAGTTTTTTTGTTAATCTTTAATTAGTACTAATTAAACATTCTAAATTTATTGCATATTAAACATGTGATTGAGCAGGTGATTCCAGGAAATTATGGGTTTGTTGCTCAACTAAACGAGCGTCGTCACCTAAAAAAGCGTCCCACTGAATTTCGTGTGGATAAAGTTCTTCAACCGTTTGATAGGAGTAAGTTCAACTTCACGAAAGTTGGACAAGAAGAGATCCTCTTCCAGTATGAATCGAGTGACGATGGTGAAGTCAATTTCTATCCAAGCGCTCCTATTGACGCAGAAAAGTCCCCTAACGTTGTTGCCATCAATGTAAGTTACCTTGATGTTTATTCTCATAGCCGCGCGTATGAGCAACCTGTCGATTAGGTATGTTAATAAATATATTGTTGTTTATGTCAACAGGTCAATCCAATTGAATATGGACACGTCCTTCGGATTCCATGAATTCTTGAATGTTTGCCTCAAACGATTGAAAGTAATCAGTTTTTTTTACCAAACTAATATGTAAAATGATTGAAAATGACATTTTTTGTTAAAAGGATGATACTTATTGTGAAAAGAAAGCTGAAAGTCTTTTGCTTTGGTAGAAAAGGTGATAATCTGAATTTTTTACTTTTGCCACTATTATTTTAGTTTTTTGATGAAATGTTCTACTGTGTTGCAGTTTGAAGATTGGAGATTCGTTGCGAGGAGTTTCTTGAGTCCCTTACAGATGTATTCTTTGTTCAGCGTGAACCTTTCCGTGCGCATCTGAGCAGCATATGTATGGGTGAGTACACTGTCTATTTGTTTAGTTTGTTGTAAGCGTATTGTTAGTTATTTTCGTCTGACTGATTACATATGTTGTTTCAACTGATGACCGTCGTGGCCAAGGAGCTGTGGATGACATTGGCAGTTCTCGTGCACCGGTTCCCAGTAAGTTTTACTTATACGTATGTTCTTTTCTAATTATTGGATCTTATAAACTTCTCTCATTCTTTAACTGTATCCTGTATTTGGATCTCTGCCATAATATTCTTCCTGACACTGCAACTTCCATCATTACTGCTTGAAAATTGTATGAAGAAATCCAACACCATCTATAAATGAAATGACACGGTAGAACTGAGGTCAAGGTAACCAACACTTATTCTTTTCTACATTCAGTTTTTTAAGAATATATAATTTGATGATATACATACTTATACTAACGATATATTTTGAGTTAATTAATAAATGATATTGCTTTGTTTTGTTGCATTCAAGGACTTCTCTCAATTCCTCATGTGAACCACTGCTTTATTCTGTTACAATTGCCTTAATATGAGCGTAGATTAGAATATAGATTTTCTATGTTGTAATCGGTGAAATTAATGAATTTGAGTATTATTCGAAGCTTAGTTTTGCGCTAGATGCTATTGATAAGTAGAACCGTAAGCAAAAAAAATAAGTGAACCCATAAATGGAACAATGTTATCTTTTAGTGCAATCATTAAGTGTCATATGAACAATAGGTTCAGTGTCTATGGTTGGAACCTGGAAACCCGATTTCCCAATAAGGATTTCGGATTGTGCATGAGTAATATCTTATTTACAAAGTCTCATGGCTTTTATTGCGACAAAATAAGCATTTGGGATAACCTCAATGGATAGCTATACAATGAAATTAAATGAGTGGTGGGATCAGTTACCCAAAACACCTTCTTTTGCATTCTCACTATAGTAGTAGATGTGAAATCTTAATTAATAATTAGTAAAAAGAATTACTTGCAATATTTCATTTCACTGTGTCTTCCAATGCACGAGACTAAAAAAATAAATAGTGAAATAATGACGAAATAAATGACGTCATAAAATGACCTGAAAATACGAAATGTTACAATATTCAACATATGGATAACAGTCTTATGATGTTATCTACAAAATTGGTAAAGTTGCTGAAAAGTTGATAATACATCACTATAAAATATAAAGCATAAGCTTTATAAAAGTTGTAAAAATGTTTTTTCCTTGTTCATGTGTTTGGTTATATTTTAGGTGGAGAGATGCTGTCTGGAGCATGCTTCATCATGGAAAAAAAATTCTTGATGTGAGATTGTGTAGTTGTATATATTAAGGAACCTGAACCCTAAAATGGAGTTAATATTGTATTAGATTAGCTATACAGGGTGCGGCAAATCCATGTATCATGACTTTTTTAAGTATAAATGAAAGAAAATGAATTGCGATCACGTTTTTTTTTGTTTCCTGTTTTTGTATTAGTATTTATGCTTACCAAATGTGACTTTGGCTTAGTAACGAAAGGGCAGCCCTTATATGTATCTTAGCTGCATTTCGCTTTATAAAAGATGTTTGATACAAAACGCACCGCAACGAAGCGCGGGCATTAAACCTCGTTTGGATTAACCATGGTACCAATTAATATACTATTAATTTCACTTCGGTAGAATTTATTACAAATAGTCGAACGCCCGTTTTCTGCTTAACCAATCAATTGTTTAATTGATATAAATCCAAATGTACTACAAAGTAATCAAATGGACCCTTATTTATTAACCAATCAAACAAAGAATTGATATAAAATCAAATATCAAATTAACGATCAATGCTGGAATTATTTAAGTGAAGAACAGAAAGGTTAGAAGACGAGAATTAGAGGGAAAAAAATTAGATGACTCTTATTACCATATTGATTTTGTAAGTTGCTTCATTATCATTAACTCATT
>BQNB010024063.1:0-61136 GCA_026074375.1 Tanacetum coccineum
GGGGCCAGTAGTTGGGCCGAAAGAAGTGGGCTGGCCCATATTGAAAGCTATAGGTGCCTTGTTACTTGAATGAGGAGTTGGAACAGTATACGACATAGAAGCCAATTGTTGAAGTAGTTTATGTAACAGCTCATTAGTATTATTATCACTATTCCCACTACCCCAACTAGACTCATTATTATTAGTACCCAAACGTGTATTTGAATCATGCACATAGTGACATGACTCACCAAACCGACGAGTTCCTTTGGCAAAATTAAAACAAGGCTTCCAAGACTTAACCGGAGGCGTAAAAGAGGAGGTACGGTTATTACCCGAAATTTCCATAAATATATATGTGAAACAATGAATGCGTGTAATGCATGCAAACACAAACAAAATCAAACCTAGCGTGACCTAGCACACGTTAATCCAAACGTGACCAGAAGCACGTATAACAAATCAATTTGTGTGACCTTAGCACGCTTAAAAAACTTGTGACTTAAGCACAAGATATTCAACCGGGACAATGAACTAATGAAGGCGGAAGCGATTTTATGGATCGGTTAGGGTTTGTTTAAGGGAGGCGTGATACCATGAAGGAAGGTGAAACTGTGTGTTGAATTCATCACCAAATGCTACCAATATATATATATAATATATATTATATATATATATATAAATATATTAAATAATATATGATAAATATATATATAGCATACAAGGATTGAGTTTGAGCCCAAGATAACTACTAATGTACATGTAATGATGAGTAAGATTATCCTAATCATACAACTAATGATTGACAAATGATAACAATGATTGACTAATCATAATCAATCAAGATCGATTATACAGCTAACATTATAAATGTTTCAAAATGCATTATGGCCATCACTTTTAACTACAGTGAGTTCGAGCTAAAATCATTGATAATTCATTCTCGAACCCTTCAAGATAAAGGTTATTGTGAAGAAACAATTATAAGAACTTGGATGAAATAACACAACACTCCTAAATTATAAATTTTATGTTTATTAAAAGAGAAAAAATATAGACCTGTAGACAAAGAACTTGGACATCAAATGAAAAAAGATGACAACTTTATAAGGGAAAAGAAGAAAGTGAGAGTTTATAGCGGGAAGAATTAGAAAGACGGAAAAAACATTTGTCAGTCAATATATTAAACCCAAAGCACTTAGGTGGGTTTTCTAGAACCCCACAAGTGAGGGGGTGAATAACAATTTAAAAATATAAAACAAACGAGTTTTTTTACTTTCATGCCATTCCCCTAGCCCAAACCCCCCAAACGCACCCTGAATATTGCGGTTAATTGAATCCATCCATCATTTTGGCATGTGAAATTCACATGTTCTCACCGCTTAAACCCTCAGCCTAAACCCACTCTCCAACCGATCTTACTTACACCCCACCACCACAAATATAAAACCCATCATCAATTTACTTCACCATATCTCAATACACGAAACAACAATTAATGGCCAACACCTTCACTGCCCTCTCACCACCTCTTTTACATTCTCTAATCCAAAACTCGACCACAACACATTCACCTCACCACTCAAAATCACTCCCATTCTTCGTAACCGTACTAGTATTCCTAATTGTAACGTGAAGGCGGTTATGGCGGTTGAGAAATACGCGGTAGGTGAGGATTTACCGGTGGATTATGCAGAGTGGCTACCCAAGAGTGAAGCAAGTGATAAGAGGAGAGCGGGAGTGCTGCTTCATCCGACGTCGTTTACTGGACCTTTACGTAATTGAGATTTAAGGTCAAACAGCTTCGACATTAATTGTATTGGTTGCATAATGCTGGTTGTTCACTTTGGCAGGTTGTACTTCTAATTGGATTATTATAACTACTTCTTATTGTACAAGCTTTTTTTATTTGACAAAGGAGTTTATCAGAGCGTTTAGTTTTTAGAATTGAAGGCTTGTTTGGCAACGAGCATTTAGAGTTTTTTTTTTTTCTTTCTCAAAAACGCTTTTCAAATGCTGCTTTTACATGTGTTTAGCTTTTACGTCATTATACATAATACACTTTTTTTAATAATCACTGAACAACTAGGATTGCCAACCACATTTATAAAACAAATAACTACGGCTATTGTTGCTTGCCGCTACTCCTAACTGCTACTGCTACAGCTAATCTATGGGCATGTTAGCAGTAGGAGTTAGTTGTAGCTGTATGACAAGTAGTTGTTTGTTTTATAACAACGCTGGGCAAAGTAGCTATATATTTTTTTTGGGTAAAGGGGATTACCCCGGTAAAATAACAAAGCAATAATATTTGTGGTTATAAAGTGTAAAATGACGTAAACCTAAATGCCAGAACGCTAAACGCTCCTTGCCAATCAAACTTTCAATTCTAAAACCTAAATGCTAAACGCTCTTAAAAGCTTCTTGCCAAAAACATTTCCAGTGTTTGTTAAAATGTAGTGTTTAAGTATAACATATTTGTACGGATCTGAAGATTACGGTGTTAGGTTTGGCATTTGAAACCATAATGTGCTTGTGGTGTGTTTTATTTAAATGTACAATGTTGCTATCTGCTTTGCCTGAACAGACGTGGATGGGTTACTAGTGTTGATTCTTGTTGTAACTGATGCATAAGTAAGTGAAACTAAAATAGAGCAGCGAAGGAAACTTATTATTTTACTTTTTTTGGTAAACCATGGATTTTCCGAACTTTTGTGGCCGACTAATCCACGGTTTTGAACCCACCGCCACACCAGACCTTAAAAAACCAGGTAGAAGCCCCCTCCCCTTTTCCACAGGAATGTTTTTGGGCGATATCCCACTTCCAAGGGTTATAAGCACCCCTAACAGGAAAATTTGTAAACTTGAGACCGCTCACACATTTTAGAATGATAAACATTTTGTATTTTTGTAAGAAGCGCTTTTTTTCACCTCTTTAGTCTGCAACATGTCCGCTGGGTGCCGAAAGGAAGTTATCCCTTGTTTTTTTTTTAATCCAGATCAAAATTGCTTCTTTTTTTCACTCTCACCCCTACTTCCAAATTTCGGATATAACCTTTCACTTTTCTTCACTCACACGGAGCCTACATCTGTTTCTCTTTGTTTCCTAATCACTTCTTTAAAGAAAATTATGAAAGAAGTACTTCAAGAGCACAACAAACAAATGGTCTTCTCACTTTAGATGGTACCTCTTCTTCCACAGAGATGGTTTTCAGATGAAGACATAAAACCTCTTAAAAATCAAACGAAACCTTAGAGAGAAAGCATTAGTAAGTTGTTCTGCAGTGTTGTATAGAAGTTGTGAATCTTCAGCAAACATGTCTTAGCACTAGTAAATGTAGACAGTTTTTCCGTATCATGTCAGTCTTTTATAATTTAATAGGAATTTGTATGTTTGGTTTGCATTATACTGTTTGTGCTCTTTTCCATCTATGTTCTTGTTGCGGTTGTAAATTTACTATGCCACTACACGAAAATGTTATGAATGCACTGTTCTGATTAAATCTGCTCAGATGTATGTGATTCGTAACTGTTGCTTTGTGTTTATGCAGGTTCTCCCACTTGTTCCACCAGGTAGGAAGGCTAACGAGGAGGGATCTCCATACTCTGGCCAGGTGAAAAAGTTGACTAAATTTTATAGATTTGTGTTTAGTATCAAGTCTTTGAAGACCTTTACAATTATACTTGACTGTACATTAATCTTGAATTCGTTTTGTACCTTTAAGAATTCTTTTTTATGATAAAGTAGTAAAAGTCTTGCAAATGCTCACATCCAGGATGCAAATTGTGGTAACACATACTTTCTAATATCATTCACGAGAGAGCTTTGTGAAAGATGGTTTATTAATGAAAGAAGAGCTTCCTGAACCAGTGTAAGAGTTTTTAAGCCATATGAAGCAAGTTGGAATTATATATTTTTTCTGTCTCAATGTATACTCCCTCATCACGTTAGCCTTTGTGTAGGGAGGCAGAACGTGTAAATTATAACACTGTTGCTGACATAAAGGATCCTTTGATTGCCAAGGTAAACTATGAAAAAAAACCATTTTTTTTACATATAATACAGGGCGATATAAACATCTGTCTTGAACATGGAACGTTATTTATTTGTACATATTTAATCTCTATGGATCCCCATATATGACAACCTACGACGTTTGATCGTTGATCTGAATTGTCAGTTTTGTTTTGTCACAAAGACAGAAAACAATATCATGAGTATTCCCACTACTTATATTCGTGCAACTAACTGTATAGGAGGTGGACATATGGAATGGGTGAAATTGATAGACACTTATAGGGTTCACTTAAGATCCGTTATAAGATTTCAAATGAGTAGTATAGATCGTCTAAGCATCAATTTGATTATCAATGGTGTTTGTAACAAACTTTACAAATGAATGATTAGAGAGGAAGAAGAATTACAACTGAATTACAAAGCTAACAAATGAATTAACAAACCAAGTATTTAAACTAATCACCTGGCGGGATAGAAGTTAAGGAGAGTGAGCTGTTGGAAAACTCACGTGCACCTCACGTGACTAGTATTTAAACTAGCCACATATCAGAAATATGATTTATCTGCGGTACATTCTAGATAAAAACGTATGATCGTTTTGGTAGTGCTTCAGAATCTCGCATTTTGGCTCTTGGAATCGCACCATGGACTTGTTAATTTTCTAATTTGTCTTACATCATTACTCAAAAAAATATCTTTGGAATGTAGTTGGCAAGGATCAAGATATTATAAACCAAACATAGAATTACACCCACATGTATGCTATCAAATATGGCTGATGAGTAGCTGTCCAGAGCTGAATTCTGTATAGCCGACCTAACTGAGATTTTTAACCTTTATTTTGGTTTAGGCTGCAACGAGGCTGATTTCGAGTAAGGGGGATCTCAAACGTCAGCTCGAAGCTTTCCGCAAGGATCCTGATATTGCGAGTAAGATATCCTTTCTCGAAGCTATTATGGTTATTCTGTTAATTATAGCTTACACTTTTTGACTGATTGAGTCTCTGCCTTTAAGCACTTACTCTGGGTTTGGTGCTCTTTTTTTTTCCACAGTAGTTTAATATGGTAGTATACGTTGAAGCCATTGTTTGGTCTTTAACAAAAAAAATCCCCCACCCCCAACACCCACCGACCTCACCCTCTCTTTTTTCCTAATGAAAACATCAGAATTTCTAAAAGTTAATTATTTTCTCAAAGAGCACCATGTATCTTTACATTCCTTCAGATTTGGAACAGAATGTATATTTAGTAATTCTGTGTGTTTTGAACTTAGTTTGCACTATATTTTAGACTTTCTGTATTCATGCCTACGTGGCTGCCTTTTTGCTCTGCCAATATTATCAATTATAAGGGGCTAAAATGTTCTGAGAACATAGACATTTTGTAATAATGCAATGGATTTTTGTTGTCATGATTGAAATTCTTGACTTTTTTTCATGTGGTTGAGGGGCGCTTTGGACGGTTCTTTCACTTTATAAATCATATGCCCCTTTTGAAAAGCTACATGTAACTTGTATATGTAAATTATCAAATGCATTTATCAGAACTAGTTGGTGGCATCACTGTACGTATATGTTTCCCCTTCCGAAATCCTTGTTAAATTATGTTTGCAGTTATTACCAATCATGAACATAATGTGTATGACATTGCATAACATGAAAACAGTTTTCCAGTGATGATTGAAGAATGGTTAATAGGTCATATCATGTGTGTACCATCTTTCGTAATGTTAAATTCTTAGTATCCTTCAGTCTGCACACTTACTTTTGCTGATTGAAAATGCTACTGTTTTCTTTTCACGATTACATAGGTTGGCTCGAAGATGCAGCGTATTTTGCTGCTATTGATGACTGTTATGATACATATAATTGGTATGAATGGCCTGAACCTTTGAAGAATCGCCATCTAGCTGCATTAGAAGACATTTCCCAAAGTAAAAAGGATTTTGTAAGATGTTTACCCTTTAAAAAGATCCTTAATCATGCATCAACTTCCACTCCACATACTTGATTTTAGCTAAACCACGTGATTTCTGACCGTTTTTTCCCTTTCCATACCCAGATCGACATATTTTTTGCACAACAGTTCTTATTTCAAAGGCAATGGAAAAAAGTTTGTAAGTATGCACAGACAAAGGGGATAAGCATAATGGGAGACATGCCCATATATGTTGGATATCACAGTGCAGATGTTTGGGCAAACAGGAAATACTTTTTGCTCGTGAGTAAATAAAGCTACAGTGGATTTGCATTATCCTATTGAGCCTCAGTTTCTAACTACGTATGTATGGCAGAACAGGAAAGGGTTCCCACTTTTGGTTAGCGGTGTCCCTCCTGATGCTTTTAGTGAAACTGGACAACTATGGGACAGGTTTATACTAATATAAATTACCACGTTCAGAAGTTACTGGCATTTATACTTCAATTTAAATTGTTTATTTCTTACTTGCATGCTATACAACATCCGCCTTTTCATTTATATAAGTATGAATGAGCATTGTATAGTGAAGTACATTTTTTTTCTTCCACATGAAGTCCTCTGTATGATTGGAAAGCAATGGAAGAAGATCAATTTACCTGGTGGGTACGCCGATTACGACGTGCACAGGATCTATTTGATGAGTTCAGGATAGATCACTTTAGAGGATTTTCTGGCTTTTGGGCTGTTCCATCTGGTAAGTTAGTATATGATAACAGGAAAACCAATTCTCTCAAATTGACTTGTGTTTGGTTAGTGTTGAAATGATGCATAAAAAACGTAGAAATTTTGGCTGAATTCTATACAGATCATGCTATATTTGATCCATCTTACGTATAATACTAGTTTTTGTTTTGCAGAAGCAAAGATTGCCACTTTGGGTAGATGGAAGGTCAGTTCTCTTTTGACATGCAACATTTCTGCTAACATGTGGCATATGCTCTCTAAGTCATTATTTTTGTTGATAGTAGGTGGGACCTGGAAGTTCTTTATTTGATGCTATCTTTAGAGCTGTTGGGAACATCAATATCATAGCGGAAGACTTGGTATGATTTACAAATATATTTACTTGCACTATGCATTCTAACATTTCTCTTGCAACACTTTGACTTTCTAAGAGCCATGTAGCTATTGTCTAGTTAGTTTTTTTTTTTTTTTTTTAACTTCTGCTATTAAACGGAGTTGACATATAAGTGTAGAGATTTATGGAACCATTCATCAATAATATACAAGATCGGTTTGTGGGCCAATAACGGAAACAGATAAGGAAATCTTATTAGGAATGTATCAGGAACTGCTCAGAATCTGACATCAAATAACTTGGCATTACAGCTTATTAAGTACATATCCACTTTGATCATTTTGTATGCCGTTTATTTGGTTGTCTTCCACTTTTGTGACTTAATTTATGAGAATTCATAGCTTATCAATGATATTATCGGAAAATTAAAGGTGTAAAATATTCTTGTGTTTATGAAATTCAAAAGATGGAGGAGATTAAACTTTCAAGGAGTTTCTAGTTTATCAATCACTCAAGCAAACTTTCCGAATCATATCAATTAGAATACTTATATTAGATGGCCAATTAGTTGCCTAACAGAAAGATGTGGTGGCAGTGGAGGCCTTATTTGTGAACAGCATAAACATGTGATTGAAAAGGGTCTAATATTGATTAAAGAGTTATCATATTTGAATATTTTTCAGGGAGTTATAACTGAGGATGTAGTCCAGCTTCGGAAATCCATTGGGGCACCTGGAATGGCTGTTCTTCAGTTTGGTACTAATTACTTCATGATTATAGTCTTCTTTCAATTTAAGTATAGTAAGGTCATAAGTTCTCATTAACTAATTCTTTTTTCTATTTGTATCAATAGGTTTTGGAAGTGATGCGGAAAATCCTCATTTGCCTCATAATCATGAGCAAAATCAAGTTGTATATACTGGAACTCATGATAATGACACGGTGAGCTATTAAGCTAGAAATTGGTTGATTTACAAAGAATTAAGTGAGGAAAAGTATTTTTATTCATGTATTGTTGTACATAAGATTCGGTTGCAGTATTGTAGGATGCAAACTTCTAAACTTTTAGAATTGTTAGTAAGTATGACCCTCTTTATGATGCAAGCATAAAAATATATGTAATCTCACATTTTCAACCATATCTCAACCGATTCGGTTTATCTTGAAAATTTATATTCGTTTGACTTTCTAGTTCCTGCATAGCTTCTTGATTCATGTTTCATGGCCCATGTATTCTCAACTCATGGAATTCAAACAAATACTATAGTAAAAGTTAAATATTCATACAGCATTCCACAGGTACATCAAACGTGTCAGTTGTTGTCCCACTTTGTCCTTCATTTATTTTACCCTCTAAGCATGTTATGCTTCCATTGTACATGTAAAACATGAGACCAAAAGAGCATCATATTATCACAAACTCATTTTTAAATTTGTTGACACTTTGCGGTTTTTTGTTATAGATACGAGGTTGGTGGGATGTCTTGCAGCAAGAAGAAAAAAATAATGTGTGTTTCTTTTTCCTGCAATCTTGTCATTATATTTTTGAGAAACTTTTGCATACGGGTCTGATGACTCTCTAACTCTATTTATTTCAGGTGCTTAACTATCTATCAATCTCTGTGGACGATGATATCTCATGGGCTCTAATCCAGGCTGCAGTTGCTTCAGTAGCCCAGACCTCAATCATACCTATGCAGGATATTCTTGGGCTTGGAAGTTCTGCTAGAATGAATATTCCTGCAACACAGGTAATAAATAAGCCTATAAACTCAATAGTGCAAAGGACCATCATATGTGTTTGTGATAATTTTGGTGTTATTACTGAGCTCCAATTTTTTTTTCCAATTTGCTATCTTATATCTGACTTTTGATTAAGTCACAGTTATCCGCTTTTATTTTAGAGTTTCCTGCTATAAAATCTGATGCATTTTGGCAGAATAATCTATTGTTCAAAAAATCCGGTTGATTTCAGAAATTAATAGATGAAATGACCACAAGACATTTTTAAGAAAAAAATAGAAGAATTTTTTTTGTTTGCTGGAGGTAAAAGTCTCTTAATGTAAGTTAAAATGAGTAAATATGTAGGTGGTGACTTCAGACGTCTTTCTTCTTCATATATATGGCAAATTGCTAGGTTGTTTATTGTTTTATAGTTTATAAATGACACTTTTTCTTTTCATTTTCAAATACAGTCTGGAAACTGGGGCTGGAGGATACCAAATTCCATGAGCTTTTCAAGCATGGACACTGAAGCAAAGAAGCTAAGGGACATGCTTTCCATGTATGGGAGATTATGATTACATTTCAGGTTTGATATCCTGCAAGTTGATACTTTAATATCTTACGTGTCACTTATGTCTTCAATCCATGTTGGAGAAGTAATGCTCATATATCTTATGTAGCTGGGACTGTAAATGGTCTTGTATAACCTGTATTTTTTTATGGGACGGTCAAAACGGTACTAATGTAAGTCGTGGAACAAGAAAACACATTATTTATGTTGTATGTAGAGCAATAAATAACTATAGAGGATGTTCTTCTCATTTTCTTATCACCGGTATATAATAATTTGCAAGAAAGTATGACACTTGTTAAATATACATTAAACTTATCTTGACATGACAACCAAAAGATGAACAGTTGAACAAAATAACAATGACATTCGCCATTATGCTAGTATATTAGTATGTAATTTTACCGAATATGGAATTGATGTTATATATGCTGAATGGATTTACCCATTGTATTAGCATGTTATCTACTTGCATGAGTTTTCACGAAAAGTAGCAATTCTCGTCAATTATTCCTAGTTTTCGTGAATACAAACGTCTCAAAGTGTTCAGCCCTCAAATTTAATCGATCATATACAAGATTATTTTTATATGAATGATAGAATCATTCTAACGTATCAGTGGTATCGATTGTAAGCTATGGAATCATGCAGAAGCCTTCTCGATTGCTTCAATGCACTCTAGCACAGTCGCCTTGTTTGACATTGCAGACATTACGGCTTCATGAAGTGCCTGGTTAGTTTTTAACAGTGAAGCCGCAAACAAAACCTGCATTTTTTTCACACACAATTTGGATTGCATTAGAAGATAGAAATTAGTCATCAGTAGTTTGACGTGGTGATTTTGACCCGTTATATATGAATGGGTCAATTCGGGTATGTTATATATTTGACGGGTTAAACTGTGTAAAAACTTTAGCTTAAAAGGAAAGGGTTGAAAGTCACTTGAAGTGTATCATTTAAGTGTGGAACCTCCAAAATTACCATGTTACATATAAAAAAATGCAGCGTCACTGAGATAAAATCATTCTGCAGTTATATTAGACTTGAACCTATATATAAACTTATTTTTTAACCCAACACGCCCATTCTGCCACCTCCAGTGATATACACTAAAAAGGATAGCAATGCAAATTGCATAAGTGATGACTTACTGCCCATCTAGTTAGATTCTGCTGCTCTGGTGTCTTAAGCTGTGGCTTACTTCTGTTTAGGAATCTCTGCAATTATGTAAAAAAATTCATGAGATTGCAGTCTAATAAAGTTGACTTTGACTTTGGGCGTGCAAGATATCAACATACCTGTAGAGTAAAAAGATCAGCGGATTGTCCGACCACTTTATCATATTTTAGACCTTCTGCTGCAAGTCCAGCCATCGCTACAACTGCCAACCTGATATTTAAGTTTAGTCGTTAAGATTACTTATACAAGATCATTTACAGCAACCGTTGGTTGCTTAGCTTTCCATGAACTACAAAGTTGGGCGATAGAGGTGGCAATATTGACCCATTTAAATACAAACGGGTCGATCTGGATTATGTTCTATCTCTAGCCAGTTAAATAGGTTAAGCTAAAAGAGTTGAACTAAATTGGGTCATTTGGGTTAAAAGTAAAAGTCATCCCAAGTTGATTAAAATGCTTAGAACTTAATGACAACTTTTTGGATTATTATTGGAAAATAGTTTTGTAATTATATATAACTTTTTTTATTATTAATAAAACTCATACATGTGTATGAAAGGTCTTTGTCGGTCGGAAAACTTTACCTGTAACCAACTCGACCGACCCATCATTTTTTTGGATTAGGACCCTTAGTGGGGGAGTGGGAGGAGTTTACTAGTGGTGATAGTTTTGTTTAACAAATAGTTTCTTATAAAAGCCATTAAAATACTCCATTTGTATATGTTGTTCTAATCTTGTATTGTATAGATATATGCAACATGCTAAACGTATGGGTATTTTTAAAATTTCTGTTTTAGGGTAACACAATAAATAAATAAATAAATACAGTAAAAAGGAACATGCTAGACCCCCTTCCAAATAAATGAATACAACCTATGTTGCACGGAAACGCCGTCGGGGTGACGTCTCTCGTACCAGAAACGTTTCCCGTACCGGAAACGCCTGGAAACTCCTGGAAACGTCTCGGAAACATTTCCGGAAAGAGGAAACGTTTCACGTCCACCGGAAACGTCTTATGTTATGCAGGAAACGTCTTGGAAACGGTTCCAGCCCTTTTAAACGCGTTTATGGGTCTTTAAAAACGAATACGTTATTTCCGGGCCATTAAACCCTTTTTCTACAAAACTAAAAATACGGCATGATCATATTTATTTGTTTAAACGTTTCCCTCTGAGGAAGTGTCGCTATACCTTTTCGAACAAGTATGAATGTATGCTTGTATGACTGTATGATCATATATCAAATTTATGATCAAATTTATTTGTTTAACTCATCAGGTATTATTTGAATGTATGATTGTATCAATGTATATTTCAACTCTCAAGTCTCTGTAACTCTGTAATCTCTATGATCATATATTCATTTGTTTAGTTGTCTTTATAAAATTCATAAATCCTTGTTTAATTGTTTAATTATTTGTTTAGTTGTTTATTTTAATGATAATAATTTGATGTTGGATGTTTGATGTTTATTTTATTAATAAATATATAAAATTATATAAATTAAACAAACGTTTCTGCCATACCCGTTTCTTATATTTTGAAATATTGGCGTTTCTAAGTACCCGTTTTCGTTTCTGTACCCGTTTCCGTATCCGTCCTCGTGCAACATAGAATACAACAGGGATCATGAAACATATTATCATTTTAGATCATGGACTACATCATTATTTATCATCAAACTAGATATTTAATATTGTAGCTATTACTAAAAAAGCAATATGAATTTAAAAGTTAATAAACAGAGCTGAAGTAGTTAGTAGAACAACTGATATGTACCTGTCGAGTTCCTTAGAATCAAGTTGTCCACTGTATATAAGTTTTTCCAGCCTTTCATCAATAAGATTGACATTCTCTTTTCCTATGTCCAGAGAGTACCCAAGGATGGGAAGACCTAGTAAGTAGGCAACTGCCATTCGAAATATAGTTATATAACCGTCTAAACACTAATAAAAAGGACAAACGCAGGCAGATGAAATAGTGACACCCTGATAGTTTGATTCAGTTGTTTGTTTGCATTATGCTAGGAAACGGTATCAAAGTGTAAAAAAAGGTCATTAGGTATCAGCAATCACTATAGTTCACCAAAACAAATTATAACATTATGCCAATTCATTAACCAATATTGTCAAAGTGTGTAAAAGGTATCAAATTCTTTGGTGTTCTTAGTATTTACAATCAGTTCAGAGAAGTATGAGAAGAAATTACCCAAAAAGTGAGCAGCTTCATGTCTGGCAATTCTATCCTGATAATCAGGGAAAAAAGTCGAAAATGAACCTATTGCAGCCTGAAGAAGCCTACATTGCAGGTACTTAATTAGCTGAATCCAAAACCGTTCATTACTGTCCATGCTAAAGATCCGAAAAGTAATTACAGTGAAGATAAATATTACACTTACCCTGGTGAAATACTCCCTATAGCCAGAACCACCAAAGAAATGCTCCCAAGCAAATATGGTACAAAGAAGCCCCAGTCCTACATAACGTTTTGGTTAGCAACAGTTTACTTGCAACCAATAACTGCAGCTTTATCACTGCAGAGCACTAGATTAAAACTGGGAATACAAGTTCTATTGCGAGTAACGTGTTTCAATGTAGTGAAAACCTCATGATTAGGTTATAATTTTTTAGAATGATACACACTTTGATCTTTTTAGCATTTACCCATTGTAAGCCCATTATGAGAGATTATTAACAACTAGATTAAGGTTTTTTATTTCTGAAACTGTTACATAATTACTGTATGCACAATAGTAAAAACCTACTTTTTTGGGAGAGTGTTAGATGTGTTTGGCCATAATTTGAAATTGACTTGATCTTATGTCTATTTTATAATACGATGTGCTAAATAAAGATAAAATAATTTGAGCTTACCCCAGGAAGCTGACCAGCAATAGTTCCTAAAGCCCCTGTAGTTCCCACCACAGTGAAAAGAAAAGCTGCCTGCATCACTGTCATGAAATTAATTTCATGAAATATATTATAAAAGTTTCCAAGTAGTTAATGTGGAAAGATCAGTAACAATGACACCAAATACACAAATGACCATTAGCCTAGTTAACTCAAAACAAGGTGCATGTTCAGAGAACTTACATCATTTCTAACACTAGGTATTGCAAGGTTCTCAGCATTTTTCAATCCAAGAGTTGTCAATTCACGAAGAGATGTCTGTTACACAAACTACAGGTGGTCAATACAGGACAATCCTACCATCACTTCGTGACAAATGTGCATATGTAATCAGACTGACCGAACGACGGGAAAGATAGGGTTGAGAATTCCACTTTTTGGCCCAACCAGTTTCAGACAGCTGATTAAGTGCTTCTTTAACTGCATCACTGTCCTTCTGCATGAAATTCATATGTAACTAGGATTATATACAAGCAAAAGCAGAACAACTTCTAATGTTAGAGCTTTTTAGTCACAGAAAGATATCGTTAACATACTAAACATTAGGTTTATGTATAGTGGAGAACACCTAATATCTAAGTTTAAAAACTTTTATAATGCAAGTTCACTCCTTCTACAAAGCGAGAATCAAATGAGTACCTTGGTAATAGCGGATTCCAGAGAGGAGAAGTCGACGTTGGGAGGAGCGGCTGAAGATGATCTGATTCGCCAGTTTCTGAAAGATGAGTGTGTGGATCGAGCATGAGAACCGAAGAGAGAAACGAACATGGAAGACATTGTGTGTTTGTGTGTGACAGAGAATAGAGACACATTGTTTGTTTTAGTTGGAAGATAAATGGATAAGATTTGGCGGGAGGGGCTGCAAAGTAACAACTGTCAACCGTTATTAGTTTTGCTGTGGTTAAGGGGACGTTTGGTAGATGGGTTTCGGAATGATGCAATGGTTTAATTCCAAGAAAAAAAAATGTTTGGTATGCATGATTCGGAATTAAATGTTGAAATGATAATGATAGATGGGCAGGACGGGAGAATGATAGATTAATGGTATATTTTTATCTTTTTAGTTGTTCGATGGTCATTTATATATCATAATCATACCTCAAATTTTATACCAAACAAATGGCTAATGACTTAAAAAGTCATATAACTTGACATTTTTTGTCTTTGTGTGTAGCCATCTTTTTTCTTTTCTATTCTATCATCAAACTTTCAAAAATCGATCATTGTGTGTATTTTGTGACCATTTTACCCTTACATTTTCCAAATTTCGAAGGGTAAAATCGTCATTTTACATGACAAAATAGTCACAAAATACACACAATGATCGACTTTTGAAAGTTTGATGACAAAATAGGAAAAAATAAATATGGCTACACACAAAGACAAAAAGTGTCAAGTTAAATGACTTTTTAAGTGATTAGTCCCCAAACAAAAAAATGGTAATCATATATTTAATCTCATAGCATTCTTTAGAGGTGGCAATTTTAAACCCATCGGTTAAATTTAGGTCTAGTTGGTTAAATATTGTTAAATGATGGGTCTAGATGGGTCTCTTTTAAATTTATAGATGGGTCTATCATTTTCCCCATAATATTATAGATGGGTCTAGTTGGGAAAATATTTTTAAGGGACGGGTCTAGTTGGGTCTCCCTTAATATTTTTTAGATGAGTCTTGTTGGGTATAGCATTTTTCATCCGTTTTTATACGTTTTTGACCGTTTTCGACCGATTCGACATATTTCTTCCGTTTTTGACCGATTTCGATCGTTTTTGACAATTTTCGTCCGTTTTCGACCAATTTCGACCGTTTTTAACCGATTTCGACCGATTTCGACCGTTTTTGTCTGATTTTGACCGTTTTTGACCGATTTCGACAGTTTTCGTACGTCTTCGACCGTTTTTATCCATTCTCCTACATTTTCTTACCTTTTGTACGTTTTCTTACGATTTTCTAAGTTTTTGTTCATTTTTTACGTTTTTGTACGCTTAAATACGTTATTGAACGTTTTCAAAAGTTTTATCCGTTTTTATACGTTCTAGTACTTTTTATAAGAATGTATAAAAGCGTATGAAGACGTATAAAATCGTACAAAATGTACGAAAACGAAAACAACGTAAGAAAACAAAGAAAAACGGAGGACGTATGTAAACGAACAAATCGTGCAAAAATGGACGAAAACGTACAAAAACGTTTCACAACGTTTAAAAACGGACAAAAACGTTCATAACGTTCAAAAATGCTTGAAAACGTAGGAAAACGAACGAAAACGGTCAAAAACATATGAAATTAGTTAGAAAGGTTCTAAAACGGACGAAAAGGTTCGAAAAGGTTCGAAAACGGTCGAAATTGGTCGAAATCGATCGAAAACAATGGAAAACAGTCGAAATCGGTGGAAATCGGGCGAAAACCAAACACGACCTAACTGATTTTTTTAAAAACGAAATGACATGTTACTGGATTAAGGATATACTAGTAGGCTGCGTCGCGATGACGGAACCAAGGATGGTCTCGAGGTCTTTGGACATTTAGGAATTTTTAAGGTGTAGTGCTCAATTTTAAAATTACATAAATGCACCTGTCCAAACAAGTGTGTTGGGTCAAACAATTTGCCCGATGACTTCTGGTAGTACTTGAACATAAAATAGTGTAAGTCAAATGTACTCACGGGTAAGAATTAAATCAATGAGTGTTGTATGAATCTCTGTTATTAACTAGCTCCTAAGGTCCGCTGACGCGGTATCAACGAGTAAAGTAGCTGAGCTAAAAACAACATTCGAGTAAGTGAGATCTCAAAAAGTTTTACCGACTCAATATGCTCTTTTAGTCAGACATAAATTTTTGAGAGGGGAAAACAATTTTGCATAAAAGTCAAACATACAAAGAGTAGTTGATAAAAGGCAAATAGTGTTAGGAATCTATAAAGTGTCGGTCACTCTTTTATGTCTTAGGTCGTAGTTTGATATGTACGTTACATTGTAATGTATCCTACATCGCCTACATGAGCAAACATGTAAAGGCTCCTTCCTCTATAAAAGGAAGCCTTAAGGTAGGGATATATGTGGGTGGTGAAACTTTGTTATTCTCATGGTATGCATATGAGTCTCTCTCTCTCTCTTTCTCTCTCTCTCTCTCCCTCTCTCTAAGTTTTCACCAATCTCTCTCTCAAACTTACGCCATACTTTGTGTGATTGATAACAATATTGAGTCACGCAAAACCCACTACACATGTGACTTCACTTTATTATCGTATATAATCGAATGTTGTGTCGTTCTAAAAATATATATATAATCGAATGTTGTCAAGAGATAAGATATATATTTTTTACACAAATATAATACAAATGTATGATTGTGAAAGTATCTTTCTCGCCTAAGAACACACTAAGCTAAGCTAACATGCTTGTGTTGTTCATATAATTGAGTTAGTATTCAACTTATATTTGAAGTTTAGATTTAGGAGAGTTTCATTTGTCATTTAATTGAGTTAGTATTCCACAACTATTTCTTGTAATTCTCTCATTCATTTCTAATAAGAAATTAAGGATTATTTACATTGAAAAGTAGCAATGATGTTATTAGTTGTCAGATGGGTCATGTGCTTGAACATTGTTGTTTTACCTAAATTTCGAGAGCAACAAAATGTGCGTATAGTGTTCCTTAATTTTTCATAAATGCGTTTTTGTTTCGTCTTTGATCGCGACAATGTTTTACCTCAAACAATTTTAATAGATAATGTAAGAATATGTTTGAGTGATAAAGTTGGTTTTCTCAGAGGGTGGAATTAAAGGGAGTTCCAGAGGTTCACGGAACCCAATAGATGTTTGTCGTCTAATTTCTGATTTTTTTTCAAAGTGAACCAGATGCCGAAATTTTGTGTCATATAAATATGTTTAGTTAGTCCACAAATATGTCATTTACTAGTTATAATGAAGTCACAGTCTTAAATTTATTTTTATTTCCTTTATGCCCGTAAAAAGAAATTATGTAATTGATGACTTAGAGTCTGGTCCGCCCCTAGTAGGAATGAGTACGACACCAGATTGGCACCGAGCCCGTATCGAACTGGTTGTACCATTTTTTCCCGAGCATAAAAAGGGGGTACCGGTGTGGTACCGAATGGGATTCGGGTACCAGAACCGGTCCCGGGAAATCGGTACCTATCCGGTTCTTCCCGTTTTTGTTAAACAAAAAAAATCACATTACTTGCTAATAACTTTCTGTGACAATAACAAAAAACAAGACGAAACGTGCGTTTTTGAGTGATTTCAAACCACAACGTGTAAGAAAACGCAATAAACAATTAAATAAACATATCACCAAACTAGTCGTAACTTACAAACGTTCCAAAACTTATAAATTTCCACCAAAATCATATGAAATCGTTAAAAATAAACAAAATATACCATTTTCAACAAAAAAAACAATTAGTATTGTGTAACTCCCTTCCCTTCTTTTAGCTTTTTGCACATACGACAAAAAAAAGCAAGTTAAAGATGTAAATAGTAATTAATTATAAAAATAAAAATAAACATTATTTCATTTTTTCCAATGATGATGACCGAGATGATTTAAAAATGTAAACTTGATGATTTGAGGGATTAATAATATATTAGGGTTTAACTTTTGGGATAGTTTTTTGTTTCCAGAAAAAAATGAACGTTTGGTTTTCTTTCTAACCATAAAATGGGACATTATTTTGCATGTAATAGGACCAATGGATGTTTGGATAAGTAGTTTAATTTAATAACACGACTACTTAAAGTTCGAGTATTTTTTTGTACCATCCCGATTTGATACTGTCGGTACCATATTAGTGGTCCTAGATTTTTTTTCTCTATTTATAGTACCGGTCTCGTATCGTTTATCGGGAATCGGTACCGTTTCGATATTGTTTCAGGATTCGGATCCAAATGCCCATCCTAGCCCTTAGGTAACCTTATCACATAACATATGTTTGTTGATTGGGTGTGGTATGTGTTTAATTACACACACCTTTTACCTTTAAAAACAAGTTAAAATAACCAAAAACGGACTTAAAATGCCAAATATATGCTTGTTTTGCTAATTGTGTTGTGCAGGAACGGATATCTAAGAAAAGGACGAAAAACGAAGCCAAAACGACAAAACCGGACACGGAATGGAAAAGCGTGGAAAAGACAAAGTCAAGACAAAGCCCAAGTGTGAAAAAGTCAACCAAAGTCAACCCCGACAAATCCAAAGTCAAAAAGTGAAGAAAAATAAGTTTAGGGGCCAAAATTGCCAAGTCCCTAACTTATTTAATGAAGGAAAAGAAGAAAAATACTTGCAAGGGCTTAAACTGCCATTTCACCAAAGTATTAACCACAAGGGTTATTTCTGCCAACCCTCCAAAGATGTAACCCAAAAGGACTTAACTTGCAATATCAAGTATAACACTTGGGGGGTATTTTTGCCAAGTCCCCAAACGTTTATAAACACATGGACTAAAATTGCAATGACTTATATAACCATGAGGGACCAATTGTGACAAACTCCCAAACTTCACCCCTGGTTTTGAAACACTGTACATCTCCCAACCCCATTTCCCGCCAACACCATACCCCACCTCTGTCACCTCCCCCCTCCTCGAATACTGTTCAAAACCGTCCAAAACCATCACCACCAGCAAACCCCACCCCCACATGGGCACTCGTCCACCTTGGCAATCCCCATCTCAACCATTGGACAAAAATTCTCAAGGGTTTAGATTTGAGACCTTGGGCACCAAGACAATCCTAGGGCCAGGATTTGTTTGAGTTTCTACTCTCACAACAAACACAAGACAATTTTTGTATCTACAAAGAAGCACACCAAGAAGAGAAGTCAAAACCCTAGCTCATTTATATATAAGCTTGTAAGCCATTGTGGCAAAAGGAGTTAGTTTTTTTTTACCTAGTCTTAGTTTTTAATTCTTGAACTTGTAATTCTCTTTTTAAGATTAATGAAAATTTCGGCTTATGTTTTAATTTGTGTTCTAAAGTCTCCAAGTTCTTGTTTCTTTCAAGCTCACTTTTAAGCTCAATATAAGCCAATTTATAAGCTGTTTTAACCTTTGATACCAGAAGTTAAGAAAAATATAAAAAAAAGTTACTGTTTGATAGCCATGGATGAATGAGCAAACAAGGATGGCTCATTGGGTTGTTTAGTACAGCTTATTTATAAGCTTGGGTAGGATTAGAGCTTATTAGGTTTCACTTTATCCTGTTTTGAGCAAGGATCAAAGGTATGCTTTCTCTTTAAATTTTTGCTTAAAAATTACTGTAGCATTGCTTATTTTTAGCTTATTAATGACTTATTGTGCTTATTTGTGTTTAATGATGCTCAAAAATGCCTTTTAGTTGCTCTTATTCTATTTACTTGCCAATTGCTTAAAACTGTCTAGTTAGCTTATTTCTGTTGGTAGCTTATTAGCTTTTTCAAGTGCTTATTTATTTTTGCTTTTCACTTTTTATTATCTAATGATGCATGCTTAGTAATTGACTTTAAAACTTAGAGCTTAATTCAGTCTTTATAAGTGTTAAATTCGGTGTCAATTGTCCAACTTTGGCTTAAGTATTTTAAGCTCTTTTGAGTCTGTTTTTCCAAAGTTTTTAAGCCCAAAAGGTGTTTTTCAAGTTTTATAAGTTGTTCTTTAAGTCTGTTGGTTTTAAAAGAGACCAAAGTGCTTATTTGTTTTAAGCTTTGTAAAACCTAAGTTGTAGTGCTAATTTAGGTGTCATTTGTGTGTGAAAGAACCAACTAGCCAAAGCCTTAGGAGTCCTTAAGTTTTGTTAAAATCTGTCAACATTTTTTTTAAGTTTTTCAAAAGTCAAAATTACCTATTTCTTTTTGCAAAAATGAGCAACTTTAAAGTGTTTTTAGAAGCTTAAAATTTGAGCATAAGCTCACCCTAAGCTATGCTAAATCTGTCTTAACTTTATTTTTCATTCTGAGCTTATTTGATAGCTTATAATAAGCTGTCAAAATAAGCCCTTTTTTTAGTTCATTTCCCCTGGTGCTAGACACCCTTTTTCAAGCCCACCTTTCTAGCTTATTTGTCCTTAATCCCCTAGTTCTTTTAGCTTTTTTAGACTGCCCTTAGGTCCATTGATAAGCTCTAGTGGCCTTAAGCCTTAGCCCCCTAGATTGCTTAATGTTAAGCCAAAAGTGCCACTTTAACTATTTTGAACTCAGAATTATGATTGTGTCTTATTTTAGTCTTTTGGCTTTTATGACTGATTTTCTTAGCTTATTTTAGTTGTAGTTGCTTATTAGGATTAAGTTTTCCCTTGTTTCTTAGCTTATCTTGCCCCTTAACAAGCCTAGTAGACTTAAAATTCACCCTAGCAGTACTAACTCTTAAGTTAATACTGCTGAGTGTTTAAGCCAATTTCTGGCTTATTGGGCTTATTTCATTTGCTTATTTTTGTTCCTAGTAGTTCATAATGTTGGTGTGTTAAGTTGTGTTTGCTCATTTTCCCACTTTCTTTGCTTAATTGTTCATAAAAGTGATTAAGAAAAGCCAATTTTTGCTTTAAGCTCAATATAAGCCACTGCCAAACAAAAAGCCTTTTTTTAGCTTATTTTTAGCTTTTCTCAAAAAGTCATAGTTATGAAAAATGATAAGCTTCATGTGTTCTACAAGTTTGTTTAAAAAGTTTTTCTAAAAAAAAGGAGATAAGGGGAAACCCGGGTGAGCAAGACTCGAACCCGGGTCTCACCCTCAATACACCTCTTTTATAACACACCCTCTTACCGCTGTGCCCTTGGGTCTTTTCTGTTAGACCCTTGGGCACCTTGGTATTTAAGGGTGTTTTGCCCATATTAGTTATAAGCTCGTTTGAGCTTATTTTCGGCTTATTTATAAGCCGAATTTTGGGTTTCTTATTTTTCTTAGGATAGTTGTAGGGTCAAGTAATTTTAGTAATTTTTTCAGAATTTTTAAAAATAGTTTAGTATTTTTTATAATTTAATTTCGTTAAAAGTTTTAAAAATTCATAAAAAATACAAAAATTATCAAAAAAATATTTTTCTTTTTTAGGAAATTTTCTTTGGTCATATTTTACGTAGGAAAAATAGAAAAACTTTCGTAGGGTTAATTTTGCAAACTTTTGATTTTTAAAGAACGGGTCTCGGGTACGGATCTTGACTTGACTCGTTTTTGGGTCAAACGACCTCCGTTTTCAGTCTAGTCTTTTTCATTCTTCATTATTAGTTCCCTAGAGTAGTTTAGAAGTAAAAATTTCTTTGTAGGGTTAATTTTGAAGATTTTAGGTTTTTGACCCCTTGTTCGGGATTCCTGCTCTCGTTTTTCAGCTTAATTTCATAATTTTTAGGTTTTTCTCAATCGTTTTTGTTTGTTATTGATTAATCTAGCTTTCTTCTCTCTCAAATCATTAATCTCATTCAAACTCCAATTTTCCGACTGTATCGATTCTCCAGCACAGCCTCGTTGGGGATAAACGACCCGGGGATATTCTATACTACTTCCCGGTTTCATTGATTGTGTTTTTAAATTATACTTATACTTATATATTTTATTATATATATTATATATAGTTTAAAAGGCTACAATCAGGGTGGAACACTAACGCAGAGTTATCGATATTAATATGGGTGCTACTATAAGGACCACTCTTAGCCTAATTTCTACAAACAACACCCTTTCATCTCATAACACGTTTTTTTATTAGTTATTGTTTCATATTTTTTTGTTAATTTTATGCTTTTGACTTATTAAACTTTATATATTATGTTTTGTACTTACAGTTTTATAATGTTTTAATCTAAACATAATTATTAAAAAACTAGAAAAACCAAAAAAACATTAAGGATATTGTTAGTGATGTGGAGGTTGTGAAGACTTCGCATGAAGCTTTACAATCCCCTAGGCAGAGTACCTAACCGTTATAGTGTAGTAAGGCAAGGCTCGGGGGGTTGTTATCGTTCTTTAGGGGAATAGGTTGGGAAGGCTCGAACACGGTCTAACAGAATTCTAAGGGGTTGAGAGAAGATTCTTTTTGTGTTTTTATATTTTTAAGAAAGCAAGTAAATATCATGGTTTTGAGAGGTTGGTTTGTTTTAGCTAATTAAACTAAATATAATCTAAACTAATAGTCATAACTTTATGATAAAAAGATGTATTTACCTAATCATGCATTACTCCTCAGATTGTTTCTCCTAGATTTGTTGCTTTGTCACACTTGTGATGATCTGTGTAAGTATTTCCTAAGTCATGAACGAATTACACGAACCCGCCGTCTATTTAATATTTCGTTAAGGCAACGCACAAGTAAAGTAGTATGAAGACTATTACAAGGCCCCTAAGAGTATATTAAATGCATGTGAAATATCTAAAGAGGGGTCAACCATATTAGAGGTAAGGTAGTATGAAGACTGTTACCGATGGTATCCTTTCTACACACTCGCGTTTCCTTAGACGTCTATGCCAATTTAATATCTTATGGCTAGTTTTCTAAAGCCTAACGCGTACATCCATCACAAGAAGCAACATTAAAAGGATCTACAACCTAAGTTTCATGCAATCATAAGTAAATACAAAGGATTGTTTAGCCTAGCATGCTATAAAGAAAGCAAGAGCATAAATCAATCAAACAACACATAGACATATTGAATGATTAATGATAAACAATCTTACTTGATTAAAACATGGATTGAAGGTAGTTACAATAAGGTTTTGAGGCCCTAAAAATGACCTAAAAACTGCTAGAATTACTAGGGTTCGTCCCCTGAAAGTTATACAAAGTTACACACGTAAAACCCTAAAATCGGTTTTGTATATATAGTGAAAACAACGCGACGACGTCGCTTTGAAGTCTTGATGCAGTCGCCACGTGGATGATTCTAGATCCTCTTTAAGTCGTCCACGTCCTGACGCCGTCGCTGGATCTCTGACGCCGTCACGATGAAGATCCTGACGCTGTCGCTTTATGATGGTGGCGCCGTCTCCACGCGTTGTACGCACAATTCTTCATGATTCTTGGTGTAGAGTCGTAATCTTGTCCGTTTCTTCTCCAAATGAGCCCAAGTCACGTGTATTTCCTCCAAATGTCATCCAAGTGCTAAAAACATGAAAATAAATGATTAAGCACATAATTTGAGCATATTTGCATAATTTAGGAGGGTAAATGGACTCGAAAAAGTGTATAAAATGACGCCTCATCAAATTCCCCTGCACTTGGGATTTGCTTGTCCTCAAGCAAATAGGCTTTTTTACCTGGACAATAGCAATATTGGGGGCATTTAACCTACTCTTTAAAAGCATTTTACAACACAACCTTCTAGACCTCATAATTAAAAGCATAGAAAGTATATACTAGCACCTCACATAAGTGTTTAGGATTCTCTCTTTAACTCGTGTGTATAATAAATTATAACAACTATGAGAAACGGAAAATCAACACTCATTACCTGTCATAGCATATAAATTACCATAGGCTTGGTAAAGGATCAAAACCTCCACCGCTAATGCGCAAGTACTAGTCATTACTGTCAAAGAGGACTTTTAAAAGGTTATGGGGTGTAGGTGTAAGATAACATTAACGAAAACGGATGGGATACATTTAGGGAGTGACTTTTAGGTGAATTTGGGGTGAAAATGTTAGCTAATTATTCATAAGAGAATACACGTTGGTTGGGTTGCTAGCCAAGACTCGAACAAGGATATACAAACTCTACACAACTCTATATCAATCTCTTTCTTTTTCTTTTCTTGACTCTATGATAAACATAAACATAAGCAAATAGCAGCCCGTATATTTTTATCACTTTTTTTATATACATTTTTTCGTACACTTTTGCACTGCCATTGCTTAAACATATAGTACATCATGGGGATTAATAGATATACCCCTACACTTGAACTATTACATACTCGATATTTACAATCTAACTAATGACCTGATTTAAGGTGGATCAACATAACATGGAGCTTATTAAGCTCTATTGGAGGTAATAAATTACTTCTTTCCCAATTTTTCATAAGATGATAATTACCATGAATCCCAATAGTCTCAAAACTGTATTTACAAGGATAAAGACTTAGCAACCGTGTACTTAATAATTAACATGGGTTAAAACAATAATGTACTAAAAGCGAGTACATAGAAGGTAGGCTAAGGCGATTTGGGTGTAACAACTGGTTCAATGGTGACAATGCTCTTCATTAATAGTCCGGATTAACCAGAAAATTACGAGAACCGTGAAAAAGGATAGGCTCGGAGGGTTATACTAGGGATATCCTGCACTAAAAATGAGTGCATGGCAAGGGTGTGGGATAGTTATATGATCGAGGTGACCATCATAAAAAATTACAGGTTTAAAACATGGGTTAATCCTAGTGCCTCTTATCTAGCAAATCCTAATACTTACTATGCGGTCTCGGGATGCATCACAAAAACAAGTTCTAGAATTTAATATACTATCGGTACACTTATATAATTTAATACTGATACCAATGCTCCAAAAAGGCGACAAAGACCATACGTACACATCTGTAACTATGGAATAGACACATATGACTGCATTCGAACCTTAACTCGAACAAGCTAAAGGTATAAACTATCTTGAGTATCAATAATGGATACCCGAATTCTTATAGATCTAAAGGCGAACCTCACATTTTTAGGGTGGAATTTTGAGGGTTTTTGTGCTAGTTATACACATTCCTATCCATGAGACGCTATTAATACTCGGTTTTCGTCGGTATGTGTTATAAAAAAAATAAATTTTGGTCAAAATTACCTTTTTATGCTATGTTTCGATATACTACCCATCATTTTAAGGACAAAGCAAATGGCAAATGAAGGAATACTTTCTAAGGCTTATTTCCTCCCTACACTTAAGTTGAACATTCTTCTAAATGTTCTTAAAAGCACCTGATTGTGCAAATATGGGCACGATCAGGCTTCGAAGGGATCGAAGAGTTCTTGTGGTGATTTCGGGATTGCCAAATCTTGGATAACCTGTGTCAACACAAATAGAAACACTACGTTAAGTGAAGCGCAGGGGGTGTACCTGCGAATCACCTCTGGCATGAGAGTAAGTATGTGCCTTGTAATCGCCGATTAATCGCTACTCAGCCATACACCTTGGAAAATAAGGCAAATCGGGTGAAAAATCAGTCTGGTAAAAAATCGATCAAATCGGTCAAATTGGCCTAATCGGTCAACGAAAGTCAAACATTTTTTTTACAATGTGACTTTGAATTGTTAACTGTTAACTTTTATTATCTATGTCTATGTTTTGAACAATGTAACTTTGAACTCATTTAATTTTAGTGTATTTAAAGTGTTGTATCCATCTCATACAAGTAACTTTGAAATATATATATATAAAATTTGCAAAACCGATTAATCACGCCTAGACCGATTACAGGCTACAGGGTGGTCGACCGCCCGGCTAGCGACTCGCGATTTTTGCAACTTTATAAATAAGTATGTATGTGGGTCTTAGCCATACCTGGAGACCTTGCCATCTATTTATAGGTGTAGAAATGAGATGGAACGAGGCCTAGCACAAATGCCGGTGATCGTTGGGGTGTCCCACGATTTAAGGGATGATTCCAGGAACTGTGTGCCACATTCTATATCTTGACGGGAAAGCTTTTATAAAGAGGGAGATCGTGGGTGATTGACTTAAACAAGTCTGACATTTGCCCTAGTTTCGTCGAAGGCCTCACCTCGAAGGGTCAGAGTCTTCGCGTGGCGGATTCTCATACTGGTAATCATCCCGAAGATGATTTTACGCCACTCGAAACTATTCGAAGATCTAATAGCAATTGGGAAGAAGATTCCATTCGAGCTCGAAAGGGAGGCCTTCGAGCTGGAGAGGAGGGTACGTCATCAAGCCCCCCCAGTCGAATGTAATGTATGCATCTATTGATGCATTGCTTTCGAATTCTCGAATATAAACCAAATCTCGGGCCATTATCGAAGACCCATATAGGCGTGCTGCATGCATTGAATTGTAAGCCACTTGTCATGGGGTTAGTAACAGGTTTAAATGCCGATTACTCAAGAGTCGGCCTTGGTTCTCGTGCACTTCACATCCAATTTTTACTCCTTTTTGAAATTTGGATAATGCTTTAACATCTTGCACGTGGACGGCTGTAAACTGTTTGATCATCAACTATAAATTCTTCGCCATAAACCTTTCTTTTCCTTTTACTGTCTTTTTTATCTTTCTACTTGTTTTCTTTGAATTGCTCTGCAACCATCTCTAAGGTAAGAGAATACTCGTCTTCTTATTCACTATAAGTGCTAAAGATTCCATAACTATTCAAACTTATGAGCTTTCTTAGGAAGAGTTCAATGACTTTATTGCACTCTAACCTATTCCTCATGCATACCATGTTATTCTTCCTAAATCCAACCAAACTGTTTTCGATGCTCCTCTTGGATATGTCAGACTGTACACTCATTAATTTTCTCTCACAAATCTCAGGCTGCCTTTCACTGAGTTTTTCTGTGAAGTTCTTGAATATTTTCAGATTCATATATCTAGGCTTAACCCTTTTGGTTGTGCCAAACTAACTACCTTTGTTGTTATGTGCAAAGCTTATAGTTGTGAGCCCACCGTCAAGCTCTTCCAGGGGTTCTTTAATTTGTGTCAAGGTGATAAATGGTTGACCTTCGCCAAGAGGCCTGAGAAACACATTCCTCATTTGTTTCCCAAAGTCATCACCCGTATTGAGGGTTGGAAGGGGCAATTTTTCTATGTTTAAAACTCCATCATTCCTGCCAAATACCCACAACTTCTTCTGGAACAAAACAAGTTTGACTCGAAATCCTAAAAAGATAAGCTTCCCCCCAATATTGAACAAAATCCCATGTTCCAACGTCTTGGTCGTTATCCTACAAGTGTTCATGTTTTTCATGATCCTATTCTTTTCTTGGCTGGCCTCCAATCTTTGTGGGAACATGTCCAGCAACGACCTATGATCTTAGTGGGTGGCAAGGGTATTTATCCTCCTAATTTCTTTCCTCGTCTTTTTTTTTCGCTGATATGTGATTTACCTTTTCTTCTTGCAGAAATGTCTTTCAGGAACTTCGTCTATGCTGAGGATGAGGAGGATTTAACTTTTTTCCCAAGGAGCCTTCTCTTAGCTTCGGTACTGGCTCCCCCTCCGTGTCAGTCAATATAGAACCTCTTAGAGCTGATGAGGAGCCTATATTGCAGCCTGCTAAGGTTATGATAGATTCTGGAGGAAGTCCAAAGCCTGAATTGTTTGTTGTTCATCATGGAAGTGTAGATGCTCGGATGAAGAATAGGAAGTGTAAGACTAGGGGAGGAACATCCAGGCCTCATGTGAAGAGAAAGCTTGCGTCTAGGTCTTCGACCTTTCGTGCCACTCGTGCCAAGACTTCTACTTCGAAGGATGATGTCCCTTTTCTAACAGTATCTGATGATGACGAAGGTAAGATTTCATCTTTTGAGTTTTTCTCTATTGTTTTTGCTGCATCAGAAGTTCACCCAGTGTTTGCTTTTTTTCTTTTTTTAGGTCTCTATGACGTTCCTGAGCTTAAAGATTCCACTGCCTGCCATCTCAAGATTTTTGCTATTACTCCTCCAACATAGAAAAACCATTTGGATAATCATATGGACGTGGAGTTGTTGGATCTTAATGACCGATGTTATGCTCGGCAAGCTGTTGTTGATAATGCCGTGAATAGGAGATCCCGTGAGTTGCTGGAAGTCATTGAGAAGCTGAGAGGGGAGTGTGATGTAATCAAAGAAAGGGAGAGAGCCCAAGAAGAAGAGTATGAGAGTCTCCGAGTCAAGTGTGAAGTTGTCATGTCTGACTTCGAAAAGAACCCAATCGTGATTGCCTTACGGGAGAAGATATCTACTTTGTCTACCGAAGTAAAAGAACACAAGGCCAATCTTGATAGGATGATGTTGGAGGGCCAAAAGTGGGCAAGTTACCAGGCTAGCCTTTCGACTTTAGAGTCACAAATTGTTTACTTGGAAGCTGAGAAGGCACAGTTGGAGGCTGTCGAAGTATCCCTCCGAAAGGAGGTTGATGATGTGAAGCGGGATAGGATGGAGGTTGTCTTAAAAGTTGTTCCTTATGCTGCAATGGAACTTATCCATAGCGATGACCTGGGTAGCCTAGTTGGCAAACTTGTTTCTTCTGCTATCTTTTATGGGAGGTGTAAGGCTTTTGAGCAAGTTGCTGGAATGAAGGAGCCCTTTGACTTATCGAAGGTGAAAGGCTATCGCCCTTCGTATAAGAAGGAGCACAATCAGGTCGGTAATGATCTTGCTACCACTACTTTTCCTTAGTTGTCAAAATTTATAGCAAATCCCTCAGCTCCTGTCGAAGTCTTATTGTCGAAGAAGCCTCCGTCCCCTCAAAGGCCTGCTCCCTCGAAGACTCAAGCTCTTGTTTCCTCTTCCCCGAAAGCCACTTCATCCTCTGTTCTAGGTTCTAGCCCGATGTCTCCTCCTGCTGATGCTTCTGTTGTTAAGCCCCTGTCTTCCCATGTTGAATGAAGGTCACCATGTAGGTGATAATTTGGTCCTTAAGGGTGGCATGTACCCTTGAAACAATTTGTGTTGGTATGACCCAGGCTTCGGCCTTAAGATAATTTATCCTTATTTGTAACAATGGTTCGTGTAGGCCATTGTTTGAATAGCTTATGTTGGACTTTCTGGCTAACTTTTGATAGAGGGACGAAGTCCTAAATTTTGTGATTATGTTTATGTTCCTCTTATTTGAGGATTTGGGTACTATACTCTGACCCCTTATCTTTATAGATAATAAAATGCTTCATCAAGCAAAGGCTCAAGTGTGGCCTTAATGTTATGACTAGTTGTCAATTTTTTCGAATGACGGGTTGCGACCCGCTTCATTATGTCCTCAAGGCTTCAAAAGAAGCAATGGGGAAAGTTAACGTGAATTTTTTGAATGTTTATTTTTCATAGGGCTCATGTGTGGCCTTACAACATCCTTTCGAACGTTAAACTTGGTAATATGAGGCTCAAGTATGGCCTTAATGTTTTAACTTCTTGTCAATTTTTCTAATGAAGGGTTGTGACCCGCTTCATTATGTCCTCAAGGCTTTAAAAGAAGCAATGAGGAAAGTTAACGTGAATTTTTTGGATGTTTATTTTTCATAGGGCTCATGTGTAGCCTTACAACATCCTTTCGAACGTTGAACTTGGTAATATGAGGCTCAAGTGTGGCCTTACAATATCTTTTGTTGTAAATATCGTCACAAATGATTTGGAATAAATCCGTTTCATTAATAGCGTAGAAAGATTTACATCATATCACGTATGAACACTTAGTTTGCTACACTTTTTCAAATAGTCGAAACAATGACTTTTGTTTAAAAAGAAAAACTGTAAAAGGTAAGTTTTACATGTAAAACTTATAAAGGCTTGTACCCTTTGCTGTTTGAATCAACGAGTGATCGGATGCGTCAATGATTTTGTAGAGTTCCCCTTCGCGAACTTTACTTATCATGTGAGGACCCTGCCATACATGTGGGTTTCCTGTATCGTTTTGCGAAAGTAAAACAAAATCTCCAATCTTGTAAGTGGAGTGACTACTCCTTTCATTGTGGTACCTGCGAAGCTTGTTTTGATAGTAAGCCTCTTCGATTGAAGCTACTTCCTTGCCTTCTTTTCTATTAGTGACCTCCTTTGTTCTTCTCCTGTCATCTTTAGCAACAGCGTTTTTGGCTATTGGGATTATGGCCTCGGAGCCATAAGTTAGGCTGAACGGTGTCTCCTTTTGGCTATTTCTTGGAAGTGTTCTATGTACCCACAATACTTGAGCTAGATCATCCACCCATCCTTGTTGACTTCGAGTCAATTGCTTTTCGATATGGTTCATTATTTCCATGTGCTCTGTAATAGGGGAGAAGGATTGTGTAACTTTCAATCCTTTGCAAAGATCTGTGAATATGCCTTCTCGGAAATGCTTTTCGTCTTTTGAGCTGATTGTTCGTGGCACTCCAAATTTGTACACTACATATTCCCATACAAACCTTTCTGCATGTCTTCCGTTTATAGTGGTCAGGGGCTTTGCTTCTACCCATTTCGTGGAGTGTTCTATGGTTATTGCCAAGAATTTTAAGCCTCCGAGAGCTGTTGGCAAAGGCCCTAGGATGTTAACTCCCTAGTGACTGAATGGCCATCCATTTCTAGCTGTCATTGCGCCATTTTCTGCTGCTTTCCTTATCGCAGATTGCTCCTTGCATTTCTCGCAATCTTGAATTGCCTTAGCGGCTTCTATGTTCATCGACGGCCAATAATATCCTTGCTTTGTAATTCTGACCACCATTAAGCGTGACTCTGTATTGAAACCATAAGAACCTTCATGTATTTCTTTTACGATGTCGTCAGTCTGTGGTGGAGCTACACAGCGAAGCCATGGTATGTAGAAGGACCTTCAGTATAGGCTTCCTCTAATCAGCTTGTACTGAGGTGCCTTGACCCTGATCTTCCTAGACTCTTTTGGATCTTCTGGTAATAGACAGCTCACCAAGTACTCGTGGATATGAGTCATCCAACTTTCTTCTTCCTTGGTTTCAACTTGTAAAATCTCTTTTTCTTCTATTGACCTCTTCGCTAGGACTTCGATTAGCACTTCTTTAGTAAGGAGTTCAAAGGTCATCAAAGCCAGCTTGCTTAATGCGTCAGCTTTTTTATTTTGATTCCTTCGGATATGTTCGATCGTATAGTCGTCGAAGCCCTTCAAGGCCTCTTTTGTCTTCTGCAGGTATTCTCTGATCGTTGGTTGCTTGGTTACGTAGGTTCCTTTTATTTGATTTACCAACAACTAAGAGTCTACGAAAATCGCCAAGCTTATGATTTCCATCTCCTGTGTTATTCGTAACCCGGCCAATAGTGCTTCGTACTTTGCTTCATTGTTCGTTGTTTCGAATTCGAATCGTAGAGCATAAGTATACTCTTTACCCTTGGGATCTATCAGCATCAGTCCCGCGCCTGAACCGTCAAAGCTTGCGGCTCCATCAGTATAGAGTTTTCATTCGCAGCTTAGCCTTGTTTTCTCTGACTTTGTGTCCGTCTTTCCTCCTGCTTAATTTCTGTTATCTTCAAGGGGTACTTCGATTAAAAAATCTTTTGGCGTTTCTTTGTTGTCATCATCCCTCTTCTGGAACACGATGTCATGCTCTCCTAACTCGATTGCCCATTTAGATACTCAACTGATTTTTCGAGTTTCGTGAGTGTCTGTTTGATAGATGAATCGGTTAGGACTATTACCGTATGTGCCTGAAAATATCTTCGTAGCCTTCTCGCTGCGTGTACCAACGCTAGTATGAGCTTTTCTAGTGCTGGGTAGTTGAGCTCAGCTACCTGTAGAACTCTGCTTACGAAATATATGGGAACATGTTCTTCTTCCCTTCTTGCGAATAAAGTTGCGCTTATGATCTCTGTTAAAGCTGTGAGGAACATTATCAGAACCTCTCCTTGTATCGGTGTTGTGAGCATTGGCAAGACCTCCACAAATTTCTTCATTTCTTAGAGTGTTGCTTCTACTTCTTGCGTCCACCGTATGTTCTTTTTATCAGTGCAGCTTTTGAGTGTTTTGAAGAAAGTGTAGGTTCCCGAATTCACACAAACATGTATAGATCTAAAGAGATCTAGAGAGAGAAAGTTAGAGAGAGAGAATAGTTTAGAGAGAAATAAGGAAAACACACTAAAGAGTGTGTGTAAAATGAATAGATGCTTACCTCTTCCAAAGTTGGAAGAGGTATTTATAGTTCTTACAATACACCGGGTATTAGTACCCGGTTCAATACCGAAAGTCATACGTTTACCTATTAAACTACGAGCTATATTGAACTGTAAAATACATGGGCCGTGACCGAGTCTTTTTCTAATATCTAACAATCTCCCCCTAAGGGAGGTCACACTGAAGTATAAACTTTAAGATCTTCAATCTTCATATTCGATCTTATGTTATAGCTCGTAAACGCTGTTTATTGTCTGTATTTGATGAATCTGAATATGAGTAGTGAACTTTAGTTTTATTCTTTAGTTTGACTTGTATGTGATCTTTGAGCTTCTTTGAGATCATCTATCCAATCATAATCTATTAATCATCATCATTGTATCTTTTGCCATCTTGTGTACTTTGTCATTCGGATAATGATTGCTCACACTTTCTTGATCTTGAAATATTCAGAGTTGCGAAAGCTTTATTTAATAAATCAGATACTTGAAGCTTTCATTGATATCTTCGAATGAGACAGTTGAGATGAGCACACGGTTATGAACTTGATTTTGTTGGAACACGGTATCTCCATCTCCATCTTTAAATGTTCCTGTAATAAAACAGTTAGCAATAAAGAGAAAATTTGGTTTGTAAAAACAATTGATGCCGATTACTTTGCAAAAGACGTTTTGTAACACATCTAAGTTTTATTTGTTTTCAAAGTTCCAATAAACCGTTCATTTCGTGATACTGGAACAAGTTTGATTAATGTAAGATTCACAGTTGTTGTTTTCCAGTTTTACAAGTTTGATCCATTAAGGATCTCACATGTGTCACCTACACTGAGCTTGTTTGAAGTTGGCTCAAGCAGGATTTCCATCTTCACTGTGAATACTTACGTATCACTCGGATGTTCTGGAAAAATCACAAGGATAATGCGTAGGACTCTTATGATAAAACTTGTAATCACAGTGTATGAATAACAAGTAAATTGGAATTGTCCTAACGAGATTAATTGATGTATATCTGAGATATAGACTCAAAAGTGCGTTTTTTTCTTTTTGATTTTAGTGATCGGATGGCTGGAGCTGACTGCCACCTTTTCAATACCGACTTACTCGGAGTGAGTGAGTCAGTAGATCACATGTTTAGTCTCCGTGAGAAATGAAACAGAAATCTTTTGAGAGATTCTGAGTGGCTTGGGAGGGTTGTGCATTGCATCACTGGGTCCATGATGTCACTTCAATGTCATCAATCATTTTAGTGATTTTGACAGCATATGTATTGACCCGGTTTCTGCCTAAGTGTTATGGTAGGGGCTTCTTTCTTTACACCCTTTATCCGTACAATTCTTTTTCATTCTTCAACCCCTTTAGTGCTTACCAAGATTTCATGACTAGAACCTTGTTGGGTTTATTCAAGTACTAGCTTCATCTCAGTCGGCACTATTCCCTTTTCCTCACATTTACTCCTTTTTATCTTACCTAAGGACTTCTACACTAACTAGTGGATAGTCCCTGGGTAGATCCCTCCGGTTCTGGCAGGATCATGGGAACGAGTACCTAACCTTACCATCCTTATAACTTCGATAACAGTAAATACATGGTCAGTCTTTTGGTACAGTTCACCTTGCCATAAAATCATATGAAAAACTCAATCAGGTCCTTTATGATATAACTATCAAAGTGGTTTAGTACCGATGTTTTTGCTTTTTAGAAAAGCGCCCCATCAACACGTGAATCGTATTCGAACTTGTTATCAAATGTTGGTGGAGTATACACTTGAGTAATATGATCACCATTACATATTTTAAATCAAATTTTTTCCCCTTATCAAAAATTTCAATTACATTTGACATTTTGGATTAGATTTCAATTGATTTTAAATTGTTATAATACTTTCAGAGAAAAGTGTGCCACTTATTCAAAACCGTGTTTGGAACTATTAATGCTCCCCCTCAATCATTGAAGGATATATAGATAGTCGTTGAGTACTGTAATTAAAGATTTTGAAGATTTTCTAAGAAATTATTGAAAATTTGTACTCAATCACTATTTTTATTAGCATATAATTAAAGTCTACATCTACAATTTTATATATTAAAAGATTTTGTATGAGATCTGGAACCTAAAAATGTGTCAGAACCGTAAAATGACAGTATTTTTTGTCATGTACAGATAGTCGGTAGTCCGTTCTCGATTACTACTCCTTTTGGAAGATTGTAGTAGCTTTCCCTTGAATTCAGCAATCCTTTCTTGAGTAGGTTCATTGTACATTCTTGCATTTTGCATTAAGAATTACCTTGAATGGGGGTTGGACGCCCCCCAAATTATCGATGAAGTACACAATTAATTTTCGACAACCGTAACACCTTAAAGTCAATTAAGTCCCGGATTGTCTAATTTGTTTCTTAACAATGATAGTGATGATATGATATTGATACTCCAAAAGTCAACTAAGTCCCGGATATTCAATTATTCCTCTCAGTTGACGATCTGAGAACACCTAAGACAACTAAGTCCCAAATGTACACTATTTTTCTTATCGGATATGGCTAACTAGGAGGGAATTATATACTTATCTACCAATATGTACCCCTCTTTGATCAAATATTTCTACTCCTTTAAAAACACGCTTGGTGATTGACTGTTAAAGGAAGCATTAATTGAATCAGTAACCAATCTTCTCACGCTCTAATCAATCTTCTGACAACACATTTCCCTGGTATCTCAACTGATGCATACCATAAATGACAAGATATCTCTTCTCCTATGTGGTTGGAATAGCGCACCGGAAAGTAACACGATAAAACACTGATTTTCTCTGCGGATAAGACATTTGTCTTCCCGGAATGGCCTACAATTAAATAAGGCTATGGATTCTATCACGTGTAGTTGTTGTACCTTTCAGTGTATTTACTCCTTCCCCTTGATGTTTTCGATACCTCAGAATCAGAAAAATCTTATATGCACACATGCTTGAGATCGTGTTCGCAGAATTAATAAACTTAAATCTATCCCGTGAGAATCAGTTTCAAGGCTTTTTAAACTACGAAAGAATTTCCAAACATTCCTAAGTCTTTTTACAAACTATGACGCGTTGGCAATATTAGTCGTATGTAGTTTAAAGCCTGAATTCACTAAGTCTTCAATTGCAAATAAGTCCCTAAAGTTTGAAGCAAATGACATCTAAGGCACATGTAGTTAATATGAATTAACTCCCTTTAAATTGTTATCTGTCATTATCAAAAACTTCAACTGTTTAATCCTTGACTTATTTTGAAAGACCGTTTAAAAGATTATTTGACACTTTCTCCCCCTCAAATAATGACCCGTTTTCTATTTAAAGAGCTGTAGTCATTGTTTGAGAGGTCGAATTATCTTTGAAAATCTTTTCGTGATTACTGAAAATATTGATTCATTGTGAAGACAACTTTTTCCCAATTGAAATAAGATTTCTCTTATTTTGACAAATAAATGCACTGAAACGTACACTTATTCTTATGATGCATGGATATGAAATAATCCATGCCCGGGAAAAATTAATTACCCGTTGTCTGGAACAGTTGTCTTTTCGACGACATGCGTTCCTCATTTTGAAAAGCGGGTTGCAGTCAGAAATAACTGCAAGCCATTGTCATGAGCTCAAAACTTTGAATGTTTTGTTAGAGTAGCTCAATACCGAAAAGACTTCTCTTTTCGTTGCTAAGGAAAAATGCAGTGAGACGTGTATTTTCCTTTACGATGAGGCCCGGGTTATGTACAGAAATGTACATAAGCCATTTTTTTATATTTACAAGATGATGTTTGATGATAATATGTGCTCAGGGTTTGGTCCAGCAAGAGACACATGTAATTTTCCAGAGTTTGATCCAGTCTGGTCTTCTTGCATGGGCTCAGGGTCTGGTCCAGACACAATTCTTGCATGAGTAGCATGAACTTCTCTTGCAACAGCTTCTTCTTCAGCTTCAGTTAAGCTGATAGATTTACCTAATTCCAAAGCTAAGTCTGGTTTAGGGACGATGTTGTCATGCAGGAGTGATCTCTAAGGCCTTCCGAAAAAGATCAGCACTCAGAGTAAACCATTTTTCATCAACTTTGAAAGGTATAAACCCAAGTCTTTGCATCATGAGTCAGAGTATTCCAGAACATCTGAATGTAGATAGAAGGGGATTTGCTGATGCAGTGAATGCCCTAACGAAGTTTGTGTTCTTGAAATATCAACTGAAATGTGGAAGATAGGATTCTTCTGCAACTTCTGTAGATCTTCGAGAAGGTTTCCCTTTCCAATCTGTAACTGTTCTGAGCAATAAAGGATCTGTTCATCTCATCTTGTAGGTTCAGGTGCAGGAATATTCTCTTCTGCCATTGTATCTGTTACAGAATATCAACAAAGATAGACAAACATAGCATATAATCAACGTTAGATAAAGATGTTCGCCTTGAGTTTGACATGCCCTCAGTCCCAAAAAGGAATCTTTATCAAATCAGGCCAAGTACGCTTTTAGAAATTCTGAAAAAGCATAATATGTACAATTTTGTCACTCCTATTGGTACACCATTGCACTGAAACCCAAACTAGATGTAGTTAGACTAGAAACCCGTTAGACCAATCTGATTATCATAGTAAAATCGGTCACTCATGTACTTGACATCTAGTAGACCAGACTTAGTGCAAGCAGTATGCTATTGTGCACGTTAAAGCTCTCCAACAAAAAGCGCCCAAGGAGATTAAAAAGAATCTTTAAAATACCTAAGGGCAACCATTAACAAATAGGACTCTGGTATCCAAAGGATTCTTGCCTTTGACTAACAACAATTTAGACGCTGATCATGCCGGGATGCAATTGATACTCGAAAAAGCACTTTGGAGGATAGCAGTTCCTTGGTGAAAGCTAGTAAGATTTGTGATGTCAAAGAAACAAAACTGCATTGTCAATGTCTTCCGCAAATGCATAGAACGTGGCGTTATCTGCAAGTTGTGCTCAGTAATGAGGATAGTACAACAGACTTCAAGATAGTATTCAACTACAACCAAATACCGTTGTACTGCGACTCTCAGTCCAGCATATAGCAATATCATGCAACCCGTACAACATTCGCGAACAAAGCACAAAATTCCATACTCGTAATCATTCATAAATAACAGGATGAAAATGGTATAATTGAATTATATTTTTTGTCAGAACTGAATACCAATTAGCAGACATGATTTACGAAAGCCCTTCCTGAGGAATCGGTTATAAAGTATCTTTGTCAGAAGGATTGGTATTAGATGTTTTGACTCCAGCAATCTGGAGTTTCTGACAAATGATACCTGCTTGATATCATCAACAAACATCACACATGTAAATAATTTTGAGAAAAGCACAATACAAAAATATAAAACTATCAAAAAGAAATATAAAATCGAAAAACAAAAAATTTATAAAAGATTCTTCTCGACATGTCTCTTGGAATCGATAACATTTACGTGCTTAGAAATGTCGATTAACATTGACACGGATGTGTAAATGAAGTTCGAGCGAGAGTTGCAAATAGTTTCAAAACATGTCATTTCTAATTTTCTAAATGGCTTATGTGCAAATATCAGTACATAACTAGAACTTCATATAAAGGAATGTTTATAACTTATCCTCACAACGAGAAAATTTAACGTTTTCTCTCTCGAGCTAATTCTTAAAGACATCAATGTTTTTAGCTTAAGAAAAAGGATAGTGTACGTATCAGTGCGCTAAGTCCTCTAACATTTGGTTTTTCAAAAAGTTGAGAGCACAATTTTTACAAAATTCTCGATGACAATTCACAATCTTCAAAATTTTGTAATTTCAAACTCCATCACTCACAATGTTTTCAAAAGACAACAATTTTTCAGTTGGTCCTATTTTTGAGGGGGGGGAGGTTTCGAAAAACAAAGTTTTAATGTTCTTGGAGACATCAACAACGATAACTCTTATGTATTCAAAACATTATCAAAATGTTCCAAACCATTCATGTTGATAATATTTTCTCCACAAGATTTTTCAAGACATATTTTAATCACAAGGTATTTCAAAAACTAAGTGTTTATTATTTAAAATAAGGGGAGAAAATGTATTTAAAATATGATCTATTCGACTCAATGTGCTGAACAGTAAGAAAAGGTTTTATGGTTCGATCTTATACCCAACAACATCTTAATTTCACGACGATTCTGAAGTCATAAGGTGGTTAGGTTAAGAATCAATCCTATGATCCAACCAGAACCGGAGGATCTACCCAAGGATAATCCAAAGTTAGAAATAGCAGTCCTTAGGTATGATTGGAGATGAATGTATATGGGAATAATGCCGACTAAGATTGAGCTAACACTGGAACAATCACAACAAGGTGTTAGTAATGACGTCCTGGTAAGCATTGAAGGCGTTGAAGAATGAAAAAGAAATGTATGGATAAAGGGTCTAAAGAAAGAAGCCCTCCACACAACTTAAGGCAGAAACCGGGTCAATACATATGCTGTCAGAATCACAAGTTGATTGCTGACATTGAAAATGACATCATGGACCCAGTGATGCAATGCACAACCCTTCCCAGCCATTCGGGTTTCTCTCAACAGAAACTTGTCTCATTTGTCACGAAGATACACACGTTATCTATTGACATCTCATTCCGAGATCGTTGATATTGAATAGGTGGCAATCTGCTCAAGCCTCCGAGTACTAAAACCAAAATGCACTAATCGAGTCTAGAGCCAAGAGATCAATCTAAATCTCATTAGGACACATTCCATTTCAAACACTTGTTGAACATCATCAAGTTTACAAGCTGTTAACAAGAGTCCTACGCAATATCCTTGTGATATTTGCCAGAACATCCGAGTGATACTATAAGTATTCACAATGAAGATGGAAATCCTGCTTGAGTCAACATCAAACAAGCTCTTGGTAGGTGACTTGCGAGATTCTATATGAATCAAACTTGTGACAACTGGATATCGATTTGGTCCAGTAAATGAATTGACGGTTGATGAATTTTGATAAAAGCTTAAAACTCCTGATGTGTTACAAAAACGCTTTTACAAGTAATACGTCGATTGATTTTCAAATCAATTTTCTCGATTATCACTAACGTAAACCTGCAGGTTAAAACGGTGGTGACAGTATCCCAATCAACCAAAGTCGATTCATTACCACATATTCATGCTCATTCTACAAAGACAAACGATCATGAAAGCTCAAGATTTAAAGACAAAGACTTCCGCAAACTCTGATTTGAAGCTTTCAAGATGAGGCATAGTATGAGAATGTTGGTCAAAGACACAAGATCGCAAGATGGCATAGACGATAAAGACAATGACAAAGCTCATGTCAAATCACAAAGCAGATGGACAGCCTACAACTAATAACAAAAAGAAAGACCAAGAACACATGAGCTTAACGACAAAAGCAATCTCATTGATCTCATGAAGGAGTGTCATCAATGAACTCACTTCAGGGGAGATTGTTAGCCTCAAAATATTGAGCCAAACAGGAAGTTCATTCATTACGTGTACGAGTCTCGGTCATTTAATTAGTTAATGTTGTAATAGTATAATATCGGGAATCGGGCTCGATAGTTAATCTAATATTGTATATGTTTCGGGTTTAATCCCAAGCAAAACCCGAGCCCGAGTCCTAGTTAAATATCCCGCGCGTCATTTAACGCGACGAGGTATATAAACTCTTTTCTATTTAGAAAAGAGTTAGTTGTTCAAATAATAAATCTTTTCCTTTTCCTATTTTCTCTCATCTCTCACTCTCTTCTTTCTCTCTCTACAAAACAACTACTCTCTTTTCTCTAGTTCGAATCTTGATCGTTATATGAAGTTGAAAGTGAATACTGGATCCTACACAAAGCAAGAGCTATGATCCAGGTAATTAACAAATAGCTAAAGACAAGAAGGATTATGCGGAGTTTGGAGAATTTTTTTGGTGGGAGACCGTACGAGGGTGACTTTCGGCTGCTGCAAAGGACCATATGATTTATCATATGATGTCCTCATCATAACAGGTCAATCCTCGTGAATAATAAAAACTTGTGTATTTGTATATATGTAGTGTAGACATTATGGTAATATTAAGGAGTGCTTGAGTACAAAATTTTCAAGAATTTCTTAGTACATTTAAATTTTTTCAAATTATTATACTCAACACTGTCTTATAAACCCTCAAATATTGAGGGGGAGCATTAAAATGTTCCTGATTAGCTATTGTGTAACATTTTGTCCTCGAACGTTTAATCAATTGATATATAAAATATCAGGGATTACACTTGGGGGGGGTAAAGGGTAAGAAAATATGATTAAACTGAATCTAATTTGTATTGAAATGTGATTAGATAAAATGGACTCAATGCACTCCACATTTAGCATGTACCACGATTACGGTGCACATGTTAAGCCGCTTTTAGTGATGATGAAAAACTTTTAAAGTGTAAATCTTTGTGATATTTATATCAAACACTTGATTGAAAATTTTTCAATGATGTTAGTTTTGATAGAGATGGAAAACCCAAAAGACCGACCATGTACATAAATTATGGAGTAAAAAGGTGGTTAGACATAGGTATTCAATATACTATGATCACAGCCAGAACCGGGAGGGATACTACCAGGGAATATCCACTAAGAGTGTTATAAGTCCTTAGGTATATACAAAAGGAGAAAAAGTGTGAGAATCGGGATTAATGCCGACTGAGATTTAGCTAGACACAGGAATAAACCCAGCAAGGAGGTTAGTTAAAGTCTCTGTACATTGAAGGGGTTGAAGAATAAAAAATAAATGTAAGGATAAAGGGTAAAAAAAGAAGCCCTCCATTCACATAGGCAGAAACCGGGTCAATACATAATCTGTCGGAAAGACTAAGTTATTTTTTGACATTGAAGACAGTCATGGACCCATTGACGATATGTACAACCCTCCCTAGCCACTCAAGGTCTCTTAACAGACTCTTGTTTCATTTCTCACGGAGATTACACGCATTTCTATCAACTTTCTCACTCTGAGTTCATTGATATTGAAAAGGTGACAGTCTGCTCCAGCCTTCGATCACTAAAAACAAAGTGCACTATTGAGTCTAGATCCAAAGGAGATCATCCATAAATCTCATTAGGACACTTGTCAAAATTATGCTTGCTATCTCACATAATGTGAATAACGAGAAATATATTAAGAGTCTTACGCATTATTCTTGTAATTTTGCCAGAACATCTGAGTGACATAATTCACAATGAAGATGGAAATCCTGCTTGAGCCAACATCAAACAAGCTCATGGTAGGTGACTTGTGCGATTCTATACGAATTAAACGTGACAACTAGAAAGAAACGATGGTGCGATTCTATAAGAATCAAACTTGCTCCAGGTTATGAATTGACGATTGATGATGAATTTTTAAAATGATTAACACTCTCGATGTGTCACAAAATCACTTTAGCAAGTGACACGTCGATTGATTTTCAAATTGATTTTTCTATTTCAATCGGTGAGACAGTAACTCACTGGTTTACTCTTACCGTGCTGTCTGCTTTGAGACATTCCGGTAATGAGAACATGTTGAGTTTAATGAATCTAATGCATATGTGTTAGAAAGATTCTATACTTCAGCTGGAAATCCTATCAAGGAGATTCTTCTTAAATTGAATCTACCTGATCACAGGTCGATCCTTACGGATTCAAAGGTTACTCCAAACGGGCAAATGACAAAGCCATATTCGTCCCCCCGCTTTACTGCTAACTGTTATAATGCAGGATACTTAAAGATGGAGGTGAAGGTACCGAATTCCAGCTGACTCACAAGATTCATAGCCACATGCTCATACCCGACCAACAAACATAAAGACATCATGAAAGCTCAAGTACATGTTTCAAGACTTCCGCTACTCTAATACCATACGTCTTTCTTGAAGTGACGAAGTATTAAAGTCAAAGAATTTCAAAGAAGTTTTCGTCACTCTGATACCGAACGTCTTTCTCGAAGTGACGAAGTGTTATAGTTAAAGAACCTCAAGAAAGATGCAATATTTAAGCTTTTCAAGATAACATATCAAGAAAGGTATGAGCATGTTAGTCCAGAAGTCACAAGTTCACAAGATGGCAAAGTTTACAAGATGGTGAATCAAGATTATGTTTGGTTGATGATCTCAAGGTGTTCAAGATCACATTTTCCCATTCAAGTCAAGATAAAAGAACAAGCTCAAGCCTAAAGTCAGTGATCACTACATCAAATCACAAGTTAATGATAAAAGTTAAAGACTACAAGCTTAAGACTAAAGATAAAGTATAATATGCTAGGTTTAAGTTTTTGTAAAATGGAGTGACCTCCCTTAGGGGGAGATTGTTAGGAACACGAAAGTGTCGGTAACTTCTATAGATAACTGTAGTTAGCTCGTTAAGTTAATTTTTGGAAACTTACTAGGATAGTTAGCTAAAGCCCATGGACAAACCCATGAAGGCCCAAGCCTATGTCCACATGTAAGTATTTATACACCTCTTCATGCCTTGGAGAGGTGGTTAGTTGGTTTTATTTTCACATGGTTATGCATTTTATGTTCTTGTCTTTCTTTCTCTAAAATACTTCCTTCTGTCCCTCTCTCTCTCTCTCTAGTTCTTGTTGTTAAAAGATATATAATATTATACAGTTGAACCCAGCAAAACCGAGTACATAAACAGCGAAGAAGCAGATGATACTGATGAAGAAGTTGAAAGCAAAAAAGAAGTCAAGGAAGAAACTGAAGGAGAACCCGAAAAAGAAGAGGAAGATGACCCGGAACACTTCGACACTTTTCCCACTATGAAAGAGTTAAGGTATCATAAGTGGCTTTTGAAAAATCCTCGGCCCGCATGGGTAAAGGCCAAGATCAGAACAGAGAACGTGAATAATGTAAAGTTCTCATGCATGATTGGCCAATTCAATAAAGAGCAAGCCTATTTAGATTTAGAATCACCAATCAACGTATTGTACATGCTTCATTATAACTAGATCATGAGTAACAGGTTAAAACCAAGAAGGAAACCTTTAAAGCCTAAGAAAAACTGCAACTTCATTAGGAGAGTAAAGAGGCTAAAAAGTTTTCATTGGGAACTTCACTTACAAATGTGACTTCATGGTGCTCGAAGATACGACTAGTGTTATTGATCATTACCTTGGATCGGTGGTGTTCGAAAAAGCCCTTTTGTGGAAGCAAACCGGGCCTTGTCTAATAATAAAGAAGAGGGAAACAGTCGTTGTTTGAAAGAAATAAGGAAAAGATTGTGTTGAAAATGCCCCACAAAATGAACATGTTTAAACACATAGATTTTGCAGATATACACACCGATCGCATTCCTACTTTCATCGTAGAGAGTGATGATGATAACTGTGAGAAAACCCACTACTCAGACAACTTAGACTTAGGGCCCGAATACAAGTATGACGAGTATGTGTGCAGAGGCATTCGAAGTTTGATGGCCACAAAAGCCACAAGGAAGAACAAAGGAGAAATCATGTAAGAACGAGTGACTTCGAGTCTAGCTACAAGACTCGTAAATAAAGAAAAGTGCTTTTTGGGAGGCAACCTAATATTTACTTTCCCGCATATTAGGAATGTCTTAGGTTTTAATTCTATATTGTTTGTTTTATTATGTTTGAATTAGTTGTAATCATGCTTTGTTTGTTTGTAACTTCGTCTTATTTGCAATCAAAGGTATTTTACAACAAAATAAGTGTAGGGGAAATATCCGGTTTTTAAGAACCCAATTCAAACATTTAAAATAAATTGTTTAGATTAATTCGCGTCAGTTTCGAGTCATATGATTGTAATGACTAATTCCAGGTTTTTATGTAGTGCTTTCTTCATTTTTGACTTATAAAAATTGCGTGCAGGAAATTTCTCATTAAAAACGAAGAAAATTTTTTCACAGACGCTAATCCTGAGGGTGTCGCGTCTCCAGCTATGTAAAAAATTCGAGTTTTTTCTAGTATTCCTAAAAAATAAAACGTGCAATATTTAAAATCTGTAATTCTTTTGTAAACCTGCAGAAAAACCTATGATTATATCATTACTCTTATCCTATCTTTACTGCTTTAGTAGAGTCGAAACCCTAAACTCTTGTTGTATATGTATATATCCCGCCGATTTGATACTTGGTGTAGTTGTCTTTGTCTTTGATTACAGGTATATTTGATAAGAAGAAGCTTGGAAGTTCTTAGGAAGTTTTATTAGACGATTCTTGGAGGACGATTTAACCAGTTATCGCATGTTTCTTCTCCATTATTAAGCAAACCAGGGGAGTACTAGTTTCTTTTACTTGTTTTCTTTTCCCTTTATTCGGTTTTACGTGTACTTTAATAAAACATTAGTGATAATGTTCAACTTAAGTATGGGGGGGAAATAAGCCTTAGAAACTATTCCTTCAGTTGCCATTTGCTTGTTCCTTAAAAGGATCGGTAATATATCAAAACATAGCATTAAAAGGTCATTTTGACCAAAATTTAAATTTTTTATGACACATACCAACGAAAACCGAGTATTAATAGCGTCTCATGGATAGGAATGTGTATTACTAGCACAAAAACCCTCAAAATAACACCCTAAAAATGTGAGTTTCGCCTTTAGATATTTAGGAATTTGGGTATCCATTATTGATACCCAAGATAGTTTATACCTTTAGCCTGTTCGAGTTAAAGTTCGAATGCAATCATATGTGTCTATTCCGTCGTTACGGATGTGTACATATGGTCTTTGTCGCCTTTTCTAGAGCATTGGTATCGGTATTAAATTATATGAGTGTACCGATAGTATATTAAATTCTAGAACTTGTTATTGTGATGCATCCCGAGACCGCATAGTGAGTATTAGGATTTGTTGGATAAGAGGCACTAGGATTAACCCATATTTTAAACCTATAATTGTTATGATGGTCACACTGATCATATAACTATCCCACACCCTTGCCATGCACTCATTTTTAGTGCAGGATACCCCTAGTACAACCCTCCAAGCCTATCATTTTTCACGGTTCTCATAATTTTCTGGTTAATCCGAACTATTAATGAAGAGCATTATCACCTTTAAACCAATCGTTACACCCAAATCGCCTTAGCCTACCTTGTATGTACTCACCTTTAGTACATTATTGTTTTAACCCAAGTTAATTATTTGAGTACACGGTTGCTAAGTCCTTATCTTTGTAAATACAGTTTTGAGACGATTGAGATTCATGGTAGTATTTATTTTGCGGAAGAATGGGAAAGAAAAGTTAAGTCAATACCCTCATATGTTTGTTAGATTATTTGCATGTTATTTTGATCCACCTCAAATAGGATCATTATTTAGATTGTAAATAATCGGGTATGTGAAAGTTCAAGTGTAGGGGTGTATCTAGAAAACCCCACATGATGTTTTATATGTTTAAGCAATGGCAGGGCAAAAATATACAAAAAAATTATATATACAAAAAAGTAAAAAAAATGTACGGGCTGCCATTTGCTTATGTTTATGTTTAACATAGAGTCAAGAAAAAAAAATAAAGAGATTGATGTAGAGTTTGTATATCTTCGTCTGAGTCTTGGCTTAGCAACCAAACCAGCGTGTATTCGCATAAATAATTAGCTAACACTTCCACTCTAAATTCACCCAAAGTCACCACCCAAATGTATCCCATCTATTTTCGTTTCTATTATATGTTATCTTACACCTACACCCCACAACCCTTTAAAAGACCTCTTGGATGGTAATGAATAATGCTTGCGCCTAGCGATGGAGGTTTGATCCTTTACCAAGCCTATGGTAATTTAAATGCTATGACAGGTAATGAGTGTTGATTTTCTGTTTCCCCCATTATGTTATAATTTATTATACACCCGAGTGAAATAGAGAATCCCAAACACTTATGTGAGGTGCGAGTATATACTTTCCGTAATTTTAATTACGAGGTCTAGAAGGTTGTGTTGTAAAATGTTTTTAAAGAGTATGTTAAATGACCCTAATATTGCTATTGTCTAGGTAAAAAAGTCCATTTGCTTGAGGACAAGAAAATCCCAAGTGTAGGGGTATTTGATGAGGAGTCATTTTATACACTATTTCAGGGTCATTTAACCCCCTAAATCATGCAAATATGCCCACATTATGTGCTTAATCATTTGTTTTTAAGTTTTTAGCACTTGGATGACATTTGGAGGGAATACACGTAACTTGGGATCATTTAGAGATGAAACGGACAAGATTACGGACCTATCCCAAAACCTTGAAGAAGTATTGCTTACAGAACGTGGAGACGGCGTCGCAGGCATAAAGCGACGCCGTCATGATCCATCTAGTGACGGCGTCAGAGATTTAGTGATGGCGCCAGGACGCAGCCGACTGATTAATAATTTTTAAACCACACCTTTTAATATATATAATATATAATAAAATATAAAATATATATAGTAAGTATAATGACCAAAAACACAATCAATGTGATACCGTGAGAAGTATAAAGAATGACCAGGTACGTTTATCCCCAACGAGGCTGGACTGGAGAATCGATACAGTCGGAAAATTGGAGTTTGAATGAGATTAATGATTTGAGAGAGTAGAAAGCTAAATTAATCAATAACAAACAAAAACGATTGAGAAAAACCTAAAAATTATGAAATTAAGCTGAAAAACGAGAGCAGGAATCCCGAACAAGGGGTCAAAAACCTAAAATCTTCAAAATTAACCCTACAAAGAAATTTTTACTTCTAAACTACTCTAGGGAACTAATAATGAAGAATGAAAAAGACTAGACTGAAAACGGAGGTCGTTTGACCCAAAAACGAGTCAAGTCAAGATCCGTACCCGAGACCCGTTCTTTAAAAATCAAAAGTTTGCAAAATTAACCCTACAAAAGTTTTTCTATTTTTCCTACGTAAAATATGACTAAAGAAAATTTTCTAAAAAAGAAAAATATTTTTTTGATAATTTTTGTATTTTTTATGAATTTTTAAAACTTTTAACGAAATTAAATTATAAAAAATACTAAACTATTTTTAAAAATTCTGAAAAAATTACTAAAATTACTTTACACTAAGACTATCCTAAGAAAAATAAGAAACCCAAAATTCGGCTTATAAATAAGCCGAAAATAAGCTCAAACGAGCTTATAGCTATTAGGGCTAAAACAAGGTTAAATAAATAACCACTTGGGCTTCTAACGTAGAAGTCCCAAGGGCACAGCGGTAAGGGTCTTGGTTATAAAAGGGGTGTATTGAGGGTGAGACCCGGGTTCGAGTCTTGCTCACCCAGGTTTCCCCTTATCTCCCCCTTTTTTTCAAAACTTTTTACACAACTTTGTTAAGCACATGAAGCTTAACATTTTTCATAACTAGGACTTTTTGAGAATGCTTATAAATAAGCTGGAAAAAGGGCTTTTTGTTTGGACAGAAGCTTAAATTGAGCTAAGGCTTAAATTGGCTTTTCTTAATGGCTTTTATGAACAATTAAGCAAAGAAAGTGGGAAATGAGCAAACACCACTTAACACACAAACTTTATGAACTACTAGGAACAAAAAAATAAGCCAATGAAATAAGCTCAATAAGCCAGAAATTGGCTTAAACACTCAGCAGTACTAACTTTGGAGTTAGTACTGCTAGGGTGAATTTAAGACTGCTAGGCTTGTTAAGGGGCAAGATAAGCTAAGAAACAAGGGAAAACTTAATCCTAATAAGCAACTATAACTAAAATAAGCTAAATTCAACCATTAATAAGCACCTAATAAGCCAGAAAAGAAATTAAGCTATTTTCCTACACTATGCAAAAAAAATTCAAAGGCCTAATTTGAGCTTAAATTTAAGCTACCTAGAGTGCTTCCTAAGGTCTACAAAGCTAGGGCTTAATAAAGGAGCTTATTGGCTTTTTAGAAAAGCCAAAAGCTTGAGCTAATGTCCTCTAATAACCTAGGACAGTGGGCTTAAAAAAAGGGTGTCTAGCACCAGGGCAGTTTCAACAAAGGACTTATGTGAAAAAGTTAGCTTAAAATAAGCTCTCCAATAAGCTCAAAAACAAAAACTTAGGTAAAACAGATGGAAAGTGCCTTGAAATGAACTTGTGCACAAGTTTATTCCATTTGCTAAAAACTAATTAAACCTGCTGATTTTAGTTCTTGAAAAAGGGCTTTTTCTTTTAAAAAGGAGACACCAAATTGTTGGCAGTTTTGACTTAGGAAATCAAATAACTCAAAGCACTTTTAACAACTTGTTTAGACACTCAAATGACACACTTTGAAACCTAAACTCAAATATACAAGAGCTTATCCAAATAAGCTCTTGTACCTTTTTTCAAAAACCAACAGTTTTAAAGAGCACTTATAAAACTTGAAAAACAGTTTTTGGACTAAACAAACTTTGGAAAAACAGACTCAAAAGGGCTTAATACTTTAAGCCAAAGTTAGCCATATGACACCAACCCATAACATTTCTGTTTTGACCCATTTTGGGCTTGTACCAAACACCCTTTTATATCTTAAAAACGGATTTTAGAACTTACAAAAACTGAATTAAGCTCAAACTTTTGAAGTCAACTATCAAACATGCAATAATAAGCACTAAAAAGTAAAAAGCAAAGAGAGATAAGCACTTTAATAAGCTAATAAGCAAACAGTGAAAATAAGCTTAACTAGACAGTTTTTAGGCAGATTACAAGTGAATGATACAAGAGCAATTAAAAGGCATTCTTGAGCATAACTAAACACATATAAGCACAAAAAGACATAAATAAGCTGAAAATAAGCAATGCTACAGTAATTTTTAAGCAAAAATTTAAAAAGAAAGCATACCTTAACTCCTTGCTCAAAACAGGAGTAAATGAACCTAAATAAGCTCTAATCCTACCCCTTAGCTTATAAATAAGCTATACTAAGCTTCCCAATGAGCCATCCTTGTTTGCTCATTCATCCATGGCTATCAAACAGTAACCCTTTTTTTGCTTTTGAATTTTTCTTAAATTTTTTTGTATCAAAGTAAAAAAACAGGTTAGAGATTGCTTATATTAAGAGCTTAATTGATTTTCAAAGAAGTATAAGTAACTTAGCACAATATGTGAAAGACAAATTGAATTTTCATAAAAAAGAGTACAAGTACATTAAAGTTAAAATTAAACTGAACTAAAACTACACACTTAAAAACTACTCACTAAAAACTAACTCTTTTGCCACAATGGCTTACAAAAGCTTATATAGACGAATAAGCTAGGTTTTTTTTTGGTCTTTTTTTTGGTCTCTTCCTCTTGTGCTTCTTTGTAGAGACAAAACAACATATGTGTTTCTTGTGTGTGTGTAGACATAAGTCATCCTGCCCCTTGGTTATTATCTTGCTGGCCACCCAAAATTATCAACACCCTTTTTATTGTTCTTGGCTAATAAGGAGCTTTGGGATTTCCAAGCTGTTCATTGACCCATGTGGGGGTGGGGTAAGAGGTGGTGATGGTTTTGGAGTGATGTGGGGAGGTCAACGAGGTGACGAGGACAGACGATGGTTTATTGGTTTGGCGGGAAGGTTGAGAAGATGTACAGTAATCAAACGTGGTGTAGGTTTTGTGGTTTTGACCCAATAGTCCCTCATGGATATACTTGTCTTTGCAGTTTTTGTCCTTGTAGGTTATAGTTTTGGGGACTTGGCAGGAATACCCCCCAAGTGTTATACTTGATATTACAAGTTAAGTCCTTTTGGGTTACATCTTTGAGTGATTTGGCAGAATAACCCTTGTGTTAATACTTGGAGGAAAGGCATTTAAGCCCTTGCAAGTATCTTCTTTAATCCTTCAATAAATAAGTTAGGGACTTGCAAACTTATTTTTCTTCATTCATGGCTTCGGGTTTGACTTTTGGATTTGTCAGGGTTGACTTTGGTTGACTTTTTCAGACTTGGGCTTTGTCTTGACTTTGTCTTTACCATGCTTTTCCATTCCGTGTCCGGTTTTGTCATTTTGGCTTTATTTTTTGTCCTTTTCTTAGATATCCGTTCCTGCACAACACAATTAGCAAAACAAGCATATATTCGGCATTTTAAGTCCGTTTTTGGTTATTTTAACTTGTTTTTAAAGGTAAAAGGTGTGTGTAATTAAACACATACCATATAACTATTATGATTCCGATAGATGTCAGATTTGCGTCATCAGAATAAGTTGTTCATGAAACTAAAATTTGCAAAAACCCCAAATTGATTTTCTTTCAAAAATTCTCACGATTAGGATTTTCATAAATATTGCTCATTTACCTTGTTAATACAATACTAAAAACGAGTTTCACCATGCATTACGATCTCTTGAATGGTTTTCGGAATATAAAAATCATATATATCTTCAACACATTCACTTAAAAACGATATTTATATTTTTGGATCTTTATGTTTTGATAATAACATATAACTTCATACTACGTAGTTAAAGTTTACATAAACAAGTTATTTTGTCATAAGCTTTCATACCGACCTAAAATCACTTACGGTATGAGTATGGTATTATAAAGCATTGATAATGATCAAAGAAAATATTTTGTCATGCATGCTAGTTTAATCATCTGCATTAACCCATGTAAGCTTGCTTATATTTCTACTAAACAAATGATTTCAAGTAAACACATACTTAATTAATAACTAGTGGCATTAGTAAATAAGACAAAGCACGATTAACCATAAATAGAAATAATATTTTCATATCTTTACAAATCTAGCAAATCTTTCCATTTTAATGATAAGAAATATTTTACTTCTAGAAGCTTGTACTAAATCAGATAAAAGATTTTTGGTTAACCACAAAATGACAAAAAAGGGCATGTCACCCGGCGGATCCACCAAAATACAAATACGAATCCGTCGACCATGGATCCATGGATCCGTAGGTTTCAAATTTAAAATCAGCCTTTTGTTTCTACAAATAAAAGCCAAAGGTTTTCATTTCAAACTATCATTTCCCATTTTCTCTCTAGCATATTTTGTTTATCTCTTGCATTTATTCATATTCAAACATTCTTTGATCATTACACTTGTTTTATAATTCATGACAAGTGATCTGATCATTTCCACTTTCAAGTGAAGAACACAAAAATGATCTCTAAGCTTCAAGCGTTATTAGTTTAGTTTAGTTGTGTCATCACATTGTTGTGATATTTATATCCATCATCATATATGTACTTTTGTAATCATAGATGTATAATTGGTTAGTATTTTAGGCCTTATAATACATAGTGAGTTTAGGTTATGCCTACGTCGAAGTAGGACTCGATAATTAGCTTTGTACCGGAAAAAGTGTAAGCGACATTGTATGGTTTTCTCCGCCCAAAGGGAGCTTGTTTACATAGTGAATAAAACTCTTGAGTTGGATACTCGAGGATTGTAGTAAGGCGAAGATGAGCTTCGTAGCCTTACCACTATAAATCATCGTGTCTTTGGTTTGATCTTTCCTCTCTTTACTTACTTATTGAATTTATATATTTACTTATTGCATTGCTATCATATACATAATTGTATATCTATTGAGTTCACATAAGAAAGCAAATCTAAGTTTTAATTTTAAAATGTAAAAACTATTCAACCCCCTTCTAGTTTTCCACAATCTTCTTCATTTCTTTTTAAAAAAATTATTAAAGTTGTTGGGCCAATTGAGTGCCTAATTGTCTTTGCCTAAATTTAAATAGAAATTAGGCTAAGTAGTGAAGACTCACTGATGGACATCAGCGAGCAATGAAAGCACTCGCTGAAACATAGCTTCAGCGAGTAACCTCACATGTATTCATGTCAAAGACATTGTCAATGAAGTCGAAGATTACTTGAAGACATACTCGTCAGCTGGGATGGATATCAACTAGTATGTAAATGGAATATGTTGAAGGTTTAAAGAGAGTCCGGGGTGGCAATACCCTGATGATCTTATTACTCTTTGAGATAAACAAGCTGAACTTAGTTTTATTCTCTAAGTGAGCTTAGGTGTGATAATTCGATAAAGCAAAATAGCGGGTCAAAAGAGTCTTTCTAATTAAAGTCTACCTAGTACGAGTTGGTGAAAAATGTGAACAGTTGGCAAAACTGTTTACAAAAGTATGGGCGAGATGTTTCCAAGAATGGACGTGCATTAAATGTAGACGTACTTCACCACAGGATTCTTGACACATCCCACCTACTCCCACTAATGGATTAACCTCGTATCACTATCAATAAGGAATTTTTGTTGTAGTAAATGTTATCACTTGTATTGTTGTCGTTATTATAGTGCATTTACTACTTTGTCAAACTTACAAGATAGTCAGCTGATCCTATCAGCAGGTCTATATAAGTTTGCTTGTAAACTTGATAATCTATCAAGTTTACTTGTTCAAAGAGTAATCGTACATTATCATTCAACAAGTATGATGCATAACACTTTGTAACAATTTGATTCATATCAATAAAGCATTACATGATTGAAAATTTATACTTTGTGTTGCATGCCTATTATGTGTTGTTTTGTTTACATATATACATGTTAATTGGAACTTTCAATTGGTATCACAACGGTTTGATTTGTAAAACTATTTTATAAACCGTTCAAAGTTTTTACAATCAAGATCTAATCATGCCTAGAAACAATTCTAACAACAATATTGGAAATACTGGAAATAATGCTGGAAATAACACTAGAAACAATAATATGGTAGAAAATGTCTTTGAACCTAACAATGCCAACAATAACGATACAAACAATGCTACCAATAATGTTGTTGGTAAAGATGAGCTCCCCCAACTTCATGATTCTAAGGGAGGCTCTCATGTCACAAATGTCCCACAACTTGATGTGGAAGATTTCACTAGCTGGAAAGATAGGTTTTTAGTTTATCTTGATGGTCTGGAACCTTATTTTACTTCAAATCTTAGAAAATGGACCATTTTACCAAAATCTACTCCATCCACACCTAAAAACTTTCTACCTAGACCTCAAAAGTATTGGACTGCTATTGATAGAAGGCTTTTTAATCAAGATAAGAGACTAAAAAGTATCATTATCTCGTATCTTCAAAATGACACAATGAAAAGTATCATCAAGTGTTCCACAGCTTGAGAAATGTGGTATGTTTAATTCTTAGTCATGAGGGACCATCTGAAACAAGGGATACCAAGATTGCAACTCTAAGACTAAAGTTTATTGCTTTCAAAGCACTTGAAGGTGAAAAGGAGAAAGAGACCTACACCATGCTAAAAATCTTGTTAAATAAACTTAAAAATAAAGATGAATAATTAAATTTTTTTTTAACAGCTTACCAAGTAAATGGTTAAGTATGAATCAGACTCATAGAGTTAATAATTCTATCAAGAATGACAGTTTAGCTATTTTATTTGGAAAATACAACTATGAAGAAGAGCTGATTGATCAAATCTATGATTTACCATTCAGAGCTCTACATCAAAAGCCTTGATTTCTAACACTTATGCTTAGGATAGTGACTCAAAAGTAGAGGAGGACACCAGGAGCAGCAATAAGTTCTTAGCTGATCTAAATGCTGAGTTTCATGACAGAGCCATTCTTGCTTATCCGAATAGGTTCTACAAAAGATCAGGTGAGTTGGTGCTGCCAGGAAACCCATGGACAAATCAAATGAAACATGCTTTACATGTGGCAAACAAGGACATTTTCAATAAGACTGTCCAACTAACAAAACATCCTCACCATCCTAACCTTCATCAAATAAAATTCATAACAAACCCAAGTTTTACACAAATCATTCATCTTTATCTCATCAGCATAATTAAACTGCTAAAAATGATCAAAAGAACTATAAGGTCAAATACAAGGCTCTTAAAGCTGAATTAGCCTTACTTACTCAAAAGATTGAGGCTGTATTAAAACACAAGAGTGAAAAGGGGTTGGTCGCTGAGTTAATTGATTAGGATGAAGAATCTATGTCCTTAGAGGATGAAGATACTACAACTATTAAGGCATTTATGACTATTGCTGAGGATGAACCGGTTGTGGGAAAGACTAATGCAATGTCTAGTTAGTGGATCGAAATCACCATGAAAAGGGTAAATAGACTTCTCACTATGAATAAAGGTAATGAAAGGAAACATGTTTTAGATTATACCAAAGTAGACCTCCACTATATGGAAGATCAGAGGAAAAACTTGCTCAGAAAGTTCAACTCTCTTAAACAAGAGTCGTCCTCATGTAAATCTAAACTCATTGAATTTAAAAATACCATAGTCCAAAATCTTACCCTTCAACATTAGATTACCAAATTAAATTTGGATAATAAATCTCTTAAGGACGAAGTCTCTGACTTAAAGAAAGTCAATAAGAAATTAACTTCCAATAAGTCACCCTAGACCAACTGCTTACTCAACAAGTTCCTGGTAATATTATCCATGCCCTAAGTGGAAGAGGAAAAAGAAAAGAAGTAATCTCCTCAAAGGATGTTGTGTTCATTAAGAGTGAGAACTCTCTCTCTAAGAACTCACTTAATGTTACCTCTGACACTGAGTCTATTAATGACAATCAAGAACCCTTACCTCCTTTTCCTAAATTTTTAGGGGCTGAGCCCATTGGTACATCAACAGATGTCATTACCTCTACTGACTTGATTCAGACCTTCAAAGTCTCTGATAAGACTAAACAGGTCACTGAAAAGGAATCATCTGTTAAATCTGTCAAGTAAAGGCCTTAGACCAAGACACCCTCTATCTTTGACTTAAAACCTAAAATGAAGGCTGACTCTTTCACTAAACAACTTCTTCTCACATTAATGAAATAACTGAAAGGACTTAAAGAACAGATAAAGCATTCATCTGATAACTCAAAACCTGTCTCTTAAACAGGGAGTTCTAAGTTTGGAAAGAACAAACAAAAGGCTAAATTTGGGCCTTGTAAAAATTGTGGTTTCAAACATCACCTCTTAGAGGACTGTTATAATAAACCTCAGTGTTCCATTCAATCCACTAACCATTTAACCAAAGAACACCCTAAACAAGTTGTTGTAAAGAAGACCCTAAATCAGCTGAGAACTCAGACACCTCAGGTAACCTATTCTAGGAAGGCTCTCAAAATCCCAAACCTTTTATACCCTACATATATTATGGGTTCAAAGATCACCACTCTGATGAGTGTGAATATTACCCTGGATATGACATTTGTGGTAGTATTGCCTATGAACCCTCTAAGTATGACAAGAGAGTTATTCCCAACAACAGGAGACCAAGGATTTTTAATCAACAATCAAATGAGCCCACTAAAAAGTGGGTTCATAAAAGAAACTAATAAGTTTCAAAAATATATGCATGGTTACTTAAAGAGATCTGTATGGTATATAGATAGTGGTTGTTCTCGACACATGACAAGGGTTAAAGAATATCTGCACAGATATTCAAAGAAGTCAAGCCCTAAAGTGGTATTTTGGGATAACTCTTTAGGTGCATAGAAGGATATGGCACAGTGAACTGCAATGAAATCACTTTTACCAAGGTTGCTTATGTGAATGGTTTAAAATGTAACTTGATCAGCATGAGCTAGTTATGTGATGCAATTTTCAAAGTTCTATTTACCAAGACTCATGGAGCCATATTCAATCAAAATAATAAAGTTGTGCTTATTGCTCCAAGAAGAAGAGATGTCTATGTCATTGATATGTCATCTTGTAATGAAGAAAGCAATGCATGTTTCTTTGCCAAAGCATCAAACAGTATAAAATAGCTTTGGCACAAGAGACTATCCCATCTCAACTACAAAAACATCAACAAATTAGCCAAACAAAACCTTGTTGTTGGTCTTCCTTCTCTTACTTTTTCAAAATACAAACCTTATTCAGCTTGTGAGAAAAGGAAGCATCATAGAGCAGCATTCAAAACAAATGATCATTTTCCATCAACAAGTGCTTACATATTATTCATAAGGATTTGTTTGGACCTGTTAAACCTCAAACCATTGAGTCACAACAAATACACCCTAGTCATAGTAGATGAATATCAAGGTACACCTAGGTATTTTGCTTAAAGAAGAAAAGTGATGCAACTGATTGCATCATGTCTTTCATGAGGAAGATGGAGAACCTAAGTGAGGTAAAAGTAAAGAAGCTGAGAAGTAACAATGGAACCAAATTCAGAAATCACAAATCACAAACAAGAAGAGTGATGCGTATTTTCTTTTAATTAATTACTAAGTTTTAAATTTTTGTGGAAACTAGAGGGGGTTGAATAGTTTATCGCTTTTTAAAATTTAATAATCGTTGTTTATAAAATCTTAGATTCGAGTTTACGTGAGATCAATTGTACACAATAAATATATATACACAAACAATATTAACTACGAAATATAAAGTGCAAGATGAAAGTATAGAGTTAGAAAGATCAAACCACGACACAAAGATTTATAGTGGTTCGGTAACGAAGCTCCTCTTTACGCTACTCCACTCCCTGAGTATCCAACTCAAGAGTTCATTGCACTATGTCAACAAGCTCCTTTCAGGCGGAGAAGACCGTACACACGTAGCTTACACCAATTTCTGACACTAAGCTAAATGTCAAGTTCTAGTCTTAGCTAGATACAATCTACCACTCATAAACGTATTTTGAGGACTAAAATACTAACATTTTACTCACGTATTTTCTCACCTAAAATACTAACACGATCTACCTAATCTAACTATTACACAAGAATGGAAGTGTTGTGGTTGATGTACAAACTACAACGAGAGTGTAACAACGTTACGTATGCACAAACTAATCTATAATACATCGTATCTTGACGATTACAAGTATTCTTCTCTTGCACTTAGAGAGGAAAGATTGAATCACATGTAAACAAATGTTTATACAAGTTAAATGATCAAAGACTAGAAAATATGTAATTTGATAAAGAACAAAGAAAAATTATGTGCAAAAAGGTGAAAAAGTATGTGAGAACGGTCCACTATTTATAGGAAAAGATTAGGAGCCGTAAGCCTGGCGGTCCCTTATCTAAGCCTGGCAGTCCCCTTATCAATAAGGGGGTCGGCCAATATAGGACGCTCCTAGTTTTGTCATTTTCTGGAGAAATGTTTTTTAGTTCAGGTTTATCTGATTTTAGGGGGGGAACCTAATTCCAAATATATATTTAAATAAAACATTTATTTCAAATACAAAAATATTTTGTCTAATTTATTTTTGTAAAAAGGTTTTGTTACATTTGTAAAAATGTAAAGTTTAATACAAAAAGGTATTACTTTGATCATTTAACAAATTAATCATTTGTTTGTTCATTTGTTAAGTGATTTAAGTCGAAATAGAAATTTACGACTAATGATTTGTTGACGTTTAATTTTATATAGAATGTTTTTACATTTTATGATTATCAAAACATAGAGAAGTCGAAAAATATAAATACGTTTTTAGACATTATTTGTATTAACAATCTCTCTCTTTTTGATGATTACAAAATATAAACTCATTATATGTAAATATATATATTTAAACAAGTTTTTAGTGACTTTTATTCCATTTTCCCCCTTTTGTATAATCAAAAAGACGTCGTCGATGCAAAAATAATAATTCGACGGAATAAACGCTCCCCATTGATGTGTGCTTTCCCTCGTTTGAGGACACCAAGGAATCGAGCTATGGTGACTTACTACAAAAATGAGTTAGAATACGAGTGCAACATATATTTCGAATTCGAGCAATATCATGACAGAAGTATATAAAGTGGCTAAAATAAATTAAGCCAAAATAAATATGCACTAATAAATCAATCACAAAAAAATAAACCGACCATCACAATCATGACATAAAATTAAAATTCATTCATAAGATGATAAAAATCATACATAAAGCATGATTATACATTGCTAAAAAAATAAAACTACTACTATCTTAATTTGTCGAGAGCCATAGTATTTGCTTGCGAAAGGGGTCTTGAATTTTTATTTGATGCGAGTAAACTAAACATACAATATTGTGAGTCCCAATGAATAGATCTTCTTAGCTTGTTAAAGCTTAGTTAACTTGGATAAATCCAAACTAACTATGTGAGAAACTATGATTATGAATACTACAAGTTATGCGAAATCTAACTTGTAATACTAAGAAGAACAATGTAAACAAAACTTTGAATATACATTGATTGCAAATATTCTACCTAGGTTACCAAATAACTAACTATGAAAACTTGTATATCTTCTAACTATGCCGTAGGGTTCCTTTTATACACTAAGGAAAACCCTAGTGGGCTTACAAAACGCATCAAGTGATCATGCATATCTATTCCTACTATAACTCATGCATATCACTTTAGCAGTACAAACTATTATACTAACAGTACTAACTATATTGGCAGTACTAACAATGTACTGACAGTACTAACTAACTATAACTAGCAGTGCTAACATACTTAGTCGTTTTTCTTGAATAAGCTTGAGCAATACAAAATTGTATTGGCAGTACTAACTTCTGTGTTGACAGTACTAAGTATGTAGACATTTAATTCCCAACACCTAGGTCAGACCGTCATGACGGTGTCGCCAATAACATGTGACGCCGTCACCATGACATTTTTAGCGAAGTTGTAGATTTTCTTGTTCTAAACGCGTGGACTGTTGAATCGTCAAAATCCGAGTTCATATGAAGGAGTTATGATCAAAACAATATCTGGTATTTCACGCGCGCATTAAATGGTATTCTTAATCTCGTGACACCGAATCTTCTAGAGTTCCTTTAGGTCGTCCATGTTCTGATGACATCACCAATGTGCTGACATCGTCGCTTCGTAAATCATAGCGGCGTCGCTTTATGCTTGCGACGCCATCTTCATGCTCTGTAAGTAAAATCTTTAAGAGATTTTGGTGTAGGTCCGTAGTCTTGTCCGTTTCTTCTCCAAATGAGCCCAAGTCATGTGTATTTCCTTCAAATGCTAAATACATGAAAAGGAACGATTAAGTACCTATTTTCGGCATAAATGCACGATTTAGGGGGTTAAATGACCCTAAAAAGTGTATAAAATGACACCTCATCAATACCAAATAAGCATAACATTATTTTTAACTAAGTATTTAAAACGAGAACAATTCAATTATCTAAGATTAGGATTAGGAATTATGGAACATATTCTATAAACCATTATTTTGCTTTCTTTCTATAAGTGATCATAAGTGGACTTCGAATATAAAGATGATTATTATTCAAACGATAATTAATCTCATTATTCTATCCAATTATAAATATTCGAAATATGAACATGGAGTCGAGATTAGAATTTATCTAGATAATAGAAATATCAATAAAACGACCATAGATATTTTCTGAGTCTACATGTTTAACTATTTTTAGTTATTACATGAAATTACGAAATCGATCATAAGACGAAAAGAATAATCATCGAATTGCAATTCACACTTGTATTGACGATGCTTTGTTACGTCTAAATGTTCATAATGCTTGTGTTATTAGCAATGGTCAAAAATATGCTAAAAGCTAACACACTCCTAGTAGGATTGACATCGTTGAAATTCTATCGAGAAATTCACGACAACTTCCACGTTACGCTCAAAACTTGGACGTCGAATCTGAAAGTTTAAACCAAGAACCCTTATAACATATATATGCTTCTCCCATTACTAAAAAGTTAGCACCATCGCCCAAATAACAAGAAATAGTGTTCTATCTATTTTCAGACAACTTTGCGACCTACGAATCCTCCATATGGAGATCCGTCTTTGATTTAGGTAGATCCGTCCGTGATCATCAAATTTGAATATATTCCTTTTGTCATTTTGTACTTGTATAAGGTCTAACAAACATGTAACTAACCTTTAATACATCATAATTTTTATAATTGAATATTCACAATATCTACTGAGGTAAATAACCTTAATAAGATTACTTTCAAAAAGATACGCAAAGGTGCATTCTTAGAATGCTTTAATGTAGCACATTCTACCTTGTCACACTTAAGCGTACTCCTAAGTCCTAGAAGATTCAATCTTGTTTAAACTCATGACATCTTGCTTGCTCTCTTATTTAACCCTAGGATTGTACACGTCATGTTTAGGATTATGAGAACCAGAAAACATATTAGTTAAGTAATATTAGGCCAAGTATTAGTGGACAATGCAAATTTCATCTTTGCTACACTTCGTTAGGCAAACGCGAGAATTCTTCTGTAATCTAAAATAAGAATGACTATTGGAGAATCTATTACACTAGAAATTCAATTTAACCTAACGGTTGAATTGCTTCCGGGAAGGAAGTTGGGTTCGTGGTATAACCCATAAAAATGGTCGTGTTTAGCCTTAATTGAGCACCACTAGTGATAGTCTCATATTCATTCTCTAACTTGATTAAATGGCTCTCTCTAAATATGCATAATGTTAGTCTACATTAATGAACTTTTTATTTCATTAGGATTGCTCATTAAACAAGTAGTAATTAGGATTCTCCTTAGTCGACCTTGACTACTTGCACATCGCATACGTATTTTTGTGATTTCAAAATGTTAACTTGTTCTCATAAAATATGATTATATTATCTTCATGCTAGTTTGATAATCAATGATTACTGCTTAATTGTTTAATGCATAATTATTTAGACAGTTTTGTTTTTGGTTAGCAATCCCGACTTAATATCTATAAGTTATATTTATGATACCTGTTATTAAATGCTAAATGTTAACATGTTTTGTATGATATATATGTATGTGACATAACCATTGTTTTATGTGAGCTTTTATATCATCTACGTGCCTTTCTTGTGCACCCACACTATATCATTAGGTACCTCTATCTAGATAAACATATAGACGTCACATAATATTGTACATCAATTTATTTGATTATTATGATTAATCCACTTAAGTGACTTGGTGTCTTTTAAGCTTAGGGTATTGTCTCGTGTCATTAAATTTATCAAGTACACATGCATAATCATCTTAATCCCTAAGGATTTTAATTTAGATAATTTTGATCATTATCTTATTTATTTACTTGATTCTTTTCTTCACGAAATACATTTTTTGTACCTTGTCGTAAACGGTAAAATACTCAAAACTCCACATAGTAACTCGCTCCCACTCCTTAGTTAATATATCAACCGTCTCCTATCTTTA